>JAPDVU010000016.1:2577232-2866452 GCA_026230045.1 Corynorhinus townsendii
TGCCCATAACTCTCTGGTGCAAGTCTCCTGGGGTCTCTTGGAGTTTAGCAGATGCACACCTGGGGGAGAAGAAGAGGGAGCAGGGTAAGGCCTGGACAGCCTCCCGGAGGGAGAACATGCTCTGAATTTCTTTTTAAAAATAGGCCTGCCAGAGGGCAATGTTGCATTCCTGGTCAGAGCCCAAACCCAGGTTTCTGGCATGATCCCAGCGTGGGGCTGGGCAAAAGGCATCAGATTGAGGATTCTCTCTCATCGATGTTTCTCTCTCCCTCTCCATTTCTCTCTCTAAACGTTAATAAAGATGACTTTATATGAATAGCCCCGACTGTAGCACACTGTTCTGCACCTTGCTGGTTTGCTGACCAAGCAAGCACTGTTCCCTCGGTAACGCCTGAGATGCAGTCCCACCTAAATCCCGGTCCATTTCAGGGTACCTCTGCATCCTCCACCCCCTCACCGTGGTGTCCCGGAGTCCACTCTTCATCAGAGTCCTCTGTGTCCTCCACCCGGCGTTTGGTGATCCTCCTGCGGTGGCTCATGAAAGCTGGTCGAGGGGCTCTGAGACCTGGAAAGAAAGAACGTCTTCGTCCTGAAAGCGAAGAGCTTGAAGGAGGAACACACACCACAGAGCCAGTGCAATGGCATGGGATGAGACGGAAAAGTCTAGAACAAGGCGCACCAGCCCTGCACTGATGCAAAGCAGCGAAATCACCCCGGATTGGTGCTCTGAGAGGCGAAGCCTAGGGTCTGCTGTCTGAGGGGCCCAGAAGGGCGAGGCGGGTTGCTCAGGGTCCCTGAGGGGTGGGGCCAGCGGGTCTGAGGGGCCTTGAGGGGCGAGGCCCGTGGTCCTGGGGTGAGGTCCCAGGCGCCATGACAGTTAGTGGGGGGAGGGGAACTCGCGGTGACAGGCCCCGGTTTCGGGAATTCCACGGGCGTCTCTGGAACAATGTAGGTGGGAAGAGATGCAGTCTCTAAGGGGCAGAGTCCTCGCAGGCTGCACAGGATCTGGGGACTTACTGGCTGAGGAAATTTAGGGTGCGCGAGTGAGAGGATTTGGGACTTCTGAGGGTGAGGAGACTTGAGGTCTGTCCCTAAGGGGCTTCAGGTTTCTGGACATTGCGTTCCCAGGACTGGGGCGTTCAGGGTCTCGGAGTTGGGGGAAATTGGTATTTCTGGGCGTGCCCGGGGTGAGGGGAATGGGGCTTTTGGGGGTGTGCTGGGGTCTAAGCATTGGGGGATTTAGTGTTTTTCCGGGCGAGGGCACTTGAGATCCTCCCGGTTAGTGGACTTGGCGTCCCTCGAGGCTGACAGGATTGGGGGCCTCTCAGGAAGAGGGCATTCAGGGTCTCTTAGGCTGGAATTTGAAGGCCTCGGGCTAAGGGGTTCACTCCGCAGGTTCCCCGTTTTCCTGTCAGTGTCCGGCTATGAGGCTAGGCTGCTTACCCTGGGAGAGGGCCCTCTGTGAGCTGGCGCACTTCCTGCCCTCAGGAGGTGTGAGGACGCTGGGGTCCGGGACCTTTGGGAGGGCTCCCTGCCAGCCAATAGGAAAGGTCAGGCGTCAGCCACCAATCGGTGCTGGGGTCACAGGGCCCTGCCCGCCAATGGGCGGTTAGAAGAAGCAGAAAGGGGGAGGCACAGGGTGGAGCCTTCCCGTCAGTCATTGGCAGAATCTCGGGATCTGGTCCCGCCCTGCACTGCCCCACCCCTCGGTGATTGGCTGCTCCAGGTTCTCAGAGTGTCTGTCAAGCAGCCTTCAGCAATGTCGCGGAGCCTGGAAGTCTCCAGGGCTTGCTTTCCAGCTGCTTTAGTGAGGAGCCCCACCGCAGGAGCCGGAGCCCAGCTCAGGCAGGTCTTCAGGGTGGACGTGGCCTTCCTGACGCCTGAGTCTGTGTTCCACCCGATTGTCCTTAGGATCCCGGACTTTCTTCTAGACCCATTTGTGCCCTTCCTTAGCGAGAACTACATAACCCATAGTATGTGGTGAGCACTGCGTTGCATTTGGGAGGAAACTGTAAATCGGTAATTCTGGCTAGATAATTCATAGACACAAACTGAGGTCCATGGCGTTCAAAGACTCAAACAGAAGAGAGGAAATTATAGGTATAGTAGCAAAGCGACTGGGAGGATTTTAAATCTAAATAAAGAGATAGAAGAGAGACGGGTAGTTAGGGTAGGACCATGGGAGGGGAAGAACACAGGGAAGTCCAAGAATAACAGGATACAGCTTGCTGACTAGCTGAAAAGGCAACCTGGTTGGGTGAAAACCAAGCTAGGTGGGAATTGCTGGGGCAACCCAACTGCACAGGAGGTACCAACACTCTATGGAGAGCTTCCTCTACATTATATTGACGCATATAAATATATGCCAGAGGCCTGGTGCACGAAAATTCATGTACTCAGGGCGGTCCCTCAGCCTGGCCTGTGCCCTCTTCAAATCTGGGACCCTGGGGCGATGTCTGAGAGCCATTTCTGCCCATCCCACATTCCAGGCCTAGGGACCCTACGGGTGCACAAATCCCTGCATCAGGCGATAGATATCTCTAGACAGTGAGTGAGCTTCCTCTACCCCAGGACACAGCGTTTCCATGGAAGATCCAATCAGAAGTCAGCAGGGCATACATCTATACACCTACATATATGCTTCCCTCAATTCACTTGGGCCCCTCCCCTCTAGAGGGAGTCTGTCTATCCCTCAAGAAACTTTGCTTTTGATTACCTCTGTGTCCCTGAGATGACGAGCTTGGACCTGAACGCAGCACTTTGGTTTTAAAAGAAGTGACATTATGAGTAATAGTTATTTTTAAGTAATGCAGGTCTGAAATGAATTCAGAATAAGAAGGATAGATAAAACCAAACCAAATCATACAAAACAAAAACAAACCAAAAGTACAAGTATTTTGCATAAAAATAAGACATCATATTTGAAGGCGGCAAAGTACAAGTATTTTGCATAAAAATAAGACATCATATTTAAAGGCGGCAATCCACAGAGAAGGGTCAGTTTAATGGATAGTGTAACTTGCCATGCCAAGGTGAAATAGGACTGTTTCTGGCCCTCACCTAGTTTTGATCACAAAAACATAACATAATTTTCATAAATTCCAACTAATTGGAATTATTACTGTGCGATTTAATAAAGGGAAACCCCACTAAAGTGCAGTTGGAGCGTCAGAAGGGGCACTGTCACATAGCACGGACCAGGGTCTAGTGCAGAGAAAATAAGCTACCGGGAGGATTTCAAGCTACTGGTGGCAGTTGTCGCTCAGTGGTTAGAGTTTTGGCTCATGCCAAAGGGTGGTAGTTTCGATTCCCCATCAAGGCTATGGACCTGGGTTATGGGTTTGCAATGGCCTCAGGTTGGGGTGCCTGTTGGAGGCAATCAATCAGTTTCTCTCGGGGATGTTTCTCTCATGCTCTCTCCATCCCTTCTTCCCTCCCTTCCTTCCACTCCCTCTCTGAAAAGCAGTGGTGTGTGTGTGAGTGGGGGAGGGTGGTGAAATATCTCTTTCTAAGAGTAAACAAAAGAAATGTACAGTGTGTCTCCCAAGAGAATCAGGTTCCCCAGCAACTCAGCCATTGAGAAGCCATAATCACCCTGAAATGACCTTTTACTCCAATGGACTTTCCTTCCACCTGACCCCTCCCAACTTCCTCCTTTCTCCCTATAAAGTAAGGTCCCTTTCCTTTCCTTGTGGGACTTGCCTGTGACTTTTGCCATGGCTTCCTTGTCCCAAATTGCAATTGTTCACTGTTTCCGAGGAAAGCCATTATTTCTTGGTAAAGTGACTGTTTTATTTTAAGGTCATTGTTGGGTGGCTTATATAAGGATCCAGAGAAGACTCCCAGAATTTCTGGTGCTGATCACCAAGCAGGTGCAGGGCCCCTGTTCTGAGGGAAGGGTGCATCTTCGCAACCTCCCTGGTGATCATTTTGAGAACAGCAACCAAGCAGTACCATTCTCAAACACTCTGACTCAGATATTTCACTTTTCAGAAATTTCCCTTAGTGGCCTTGGCAGGGTAGCTCAGTTGGTGAGAGTGTCATCTTAACATGCCACAGTATCAGTGAATGAATAATGTGGCACAACAAATCATTGTTTCTCCATCTTCATCTCATCCTCTCTCTCTCTCAAATCAGTAAAATAAAATACATAAAAAGCAACTTAGAGAAAAAAAATCCTAGTAATGTTTCCCTGGGTGTGAAATTGAGAATGTTTAATATGTTTCACCAACATTTTTATAATAACAGGTATAATATTTTAAAATTTTTCTGCAGAAGATAATTTCCTAAATTATGGCTAGCTTATACTGTGGAATATTATACATCTTTAAAAATGAGTGAGGATATATGATAATTCATAAAAGATATGAAACTTAGGTGGTTCTAATGGGTTTAGCAGAGAATAATTCTAAGTACTATAGTAAAGCATGAAACAGAATGTCGAATTACAGCGGAAAGGCTGGATGTGTTGGGGAGGGGGAAAAAGAGGTAAACCGAAAGACTTGTATACATGCATATAAGCACAATCAATGGACACAAGGCATTGGGTGTGGGATGAGGGCATGTGACGGGGTAAAGGAAGCGGGGGAAAGTTAACGGGGGGTAAAAGGAGATATATGTACTACTATGTGTAATACTTTAAACAATAAAAAATAAGTACTATTGTAATGTATGCAAAATAAATTGTGTTAAAAAACATGCTCAAGACATATGTTGAAAGGAGAGATGAACTAGTCACAGGGATTAAGGCCTGGGCAAGGTGTCGGGGAATTCTTGCTTTTTCTTGGTGCCATTAGAATATTGTATCATGCCCCCCTGCATTAAAAAACAAACAAAGAAAAAAAACCACAAAAAAACAAACTGCCCACAAATATTTCCTGTAGGTAATTTAAATACTCGTGAGAAGAATGTAGAAGTACCCACTGGTGTGGCTCAGTGGTTGAGTGTCAACCTATGAACCGGGAGGTCACAGTTTGATTCCTGCTCAGGCACATGCCTGGTTGTTGGCTTGATTCCCCAGCAGGGAGAGTGCTAAAAGCAGATGATCACTGATTCTGTCTCACCATTAATGTTTCTTTCTCTGTCTCATCTTCTCCCTTCCTCTCTGAAAGCAATAAAAATATATTAAAAAACAACAACAGCTAGCAGTTTTGACCTCACACAGATTTTGTAGAAACACTTGCCCCACCCCTGTGCACCACATTTTACTCTGTTTTTGGTACTCTGTATAATCGTGTGGTCCAACCAGTGTGGCTCTGTGGTGAGTTTGGACCCATGAACTAGGACTTCAGGGTTTGATTCCCAGTCATGGCACAGGCACCCATTGCAGACCCGATTCCTGATGAGTCTATCTCTCTCCCCACTCCCTTCCTTCCTGAAATATATAAAAACGGAGTCTAAAACCTTGTCTAGATAGCAGCAAAACAATGGCTCCCATCCTAGGTGCCACCAGACCACAGGCTGCATGGGGCTTAGCAGTTTAACTTCATCCTTAAACATTACCTACTGGTTGGCCACCTCCAGTGTGCTCATAAATCCCAATAAACTCACATCTTTCACAACCAGCCCTCTGGGTTATTTCTCTGGAATCCAAGAACAATACCCTGAGGTATTCTGGGACCTCAGCATTTTGCAGAACAATACATAATCCAAATGTATACCCTCAGCTGGTCCTTACTTGGCTAAGAATTAGACCCCCAGGGATCTGAAAAACAGATTGAGCATTTTTTATAATAAAGCATAGAATGACTATCCTACATAATAAAAGGCTAATATGCAAATGACCAAACAGCAGAAAAGTTGGTCACTAGGACATATAGTCACCACCAGGGGGAAGGCACTCAACACAGAAGCTCCCACAGTGGGAGCACTGCTCAACCAGAAGCTGGGCCCACTGCTGGCATGTGCAGCGGCAGGTGGTAAGCAGCGAGGGGTCCAGGACTACGAGATGCATGTCCAACTGCCAGCTTAGAGAACCCCAACTGCACACATTTTGTGCACAAGGCCTCTTGTCTAGACTAATAAAAGCCGAGGTCGCCTTCGCGCTCAATGTCGTCACTTGGTGGCCGCCACGAGATGGTCGCCACAAGATGGTCACATGCACAGAGGATGTGGGGCCTGGCAGCTACTCCACATGATGATGCATGTGGGACCCGTGACTCCACGTGGCACGAAGGAGGCCAGTCCCAGCATCTCCGCCTCCTTGGACAGAGAAGGCAGAGGAGGCAGGTAGGAGAGGTCAGTTGTGGGCAATCGAGGCTTGCAGGGGAGGGTAGTTGGGGGCCATCAGGCTGGCAGGGGAGGAAAGTTGGGGGTGATCAGGCCAGCAGGGGAGGGCAGTTGGGGGGGAGGGGGCGATCAGTCCAGTAGGGGAGCAGTTATGCATCAATCAGGCCAGCAGGAGAGCGGGTTAGGGGGGCAATCAGGCTGGCAGACAAAAGTGGTTAGGAGCCAGCAGTTAGGCCAATCCCAAAGTCGGTCATCACCCAAGTGGTCCCAAAATAGAGAAGGTGCAGGCCAGGCTGAGGGACAACCCCACGTCATGCATGATATTTGTGCACCAGATCACTAGTGGTAAATAAGAAGCAAATATAAAAGAGACTAGGTGGGTTGTGGTTCAGATTGGAGGGTAACATCAGCTCTGGCGGAGGTGCTGACAGCCAGAAAACAGCACAGAGACTTGAACCTCAAAACAGGAAAATAAAGAGTTCAGTGGGCCACCCCTGCTTCCAGCTGTCTCTCCCAAGTGGGCTTCCCAGGCATTAGACACTGAGCACTGGGCTGGAAGTTGGGAAATTTGGATCGGATCCCAGCCTATTTTATTTGGGAAGATCATTTAAGCTCTTCCTAACACAGTTCTCTCATCTATAGAAATTGGGTTAATTATGTCTAGCCTTTCCACTTTCTAGAACTGTTATGAATCAAATGGGATAATGCACATGAACTCTAGTAGGATAAAGGGCACTTAGCACAAATATCAGTTAATATAACCAGTCTCTGATCCATTTTAATTTTCAGACTTTAGTTTTACTTTGCATTATTTAAAACCTTAGTTACCAAAAGAATTTATTATAAGCTCTTGTTTATACATTTTGAGGTACCTCATATACTTTTGGAAATAGGGTGTGGAATAAATATAAACATATACAAACTTTTAATAAAGCTATAATTTACTAGTCTAAGCCCCTCTCCCACAATATCCTTGACTTAATTGCATATCTAAATAGTATAAAAGCCTTATTAAAAACATGATATTCAGAAAGGCCCAACATGTGATCTTTTCCTAGATACCACAGAACATTAGAAAGGAAGATGGCAAGTAAATGACAAATGAAGAATATACATAAGTTGAAGGGTTCTCCAGTACGCTAGAATACTACACAATTGTTGTTTCCTAATCTCATTCTCCAGGAAAAGGAACTGTGTCTTCCAAAAAGAATGTGTAAAGGCTTGGGTGAGAGAACGTACAAGCTGAGTTAATGTATCAGAAAGCAAGAAAGTGCATGAAGACTTGTGGGGGCATTGAGAAAACCCTACTGTGCAACTTTGAGGAATTTCAGTATCAACCAACCTGCTGTTTACAAATGTGAACACATTGAACAACAAAGGAAAAGCTTCTAGGAATCAAAAAGACTGGGAAGTGGAAAGGGGTAAGGGAGAGTTTATTTTTCAGAAGAATTTTCAGTGAAAAAATATGTAATCAGTAGAAATATTTAAAAATCAATTTTGCAATCACATATAATAACTTATTCAGGCAAGAATTAACAATGGGTGCTACAGCCATTGTGTACAAGTTAATTGAGCAGAGAATATTAACAAACTATTTCTCTCTTCCTATTTCTTCTTATTAAAACAGTCCCTTTATTATTTCTTGCAATGTTGGTTTGGTGCTGATAAACTCCTTTAGCCTTTTTTGTCTCGGGTGCTCTTTGTTTCATCTCTATCTATAGTAATAAAAGGGTAATATGCTAATTAGACCGGGAGATCTTCCGGAAGTCCTTCCTGGACAAAGCCATGGTGGCGGGGCCCAGGCAGAGGCATTTAGGGGCGATGAGGACAGGAGGGGAGGGCAGTTGGGGGTGATCAGGCCAGCAGGGGGCCAGTTGAGTGCTAGCAGGCTGGCAGGATGGGGCCAGTTGGGGGCAAGCAGGCTGGCGGGGTGGGGGGCAGTTGGGGGCAAAGAGGCCAGCAGTGGGGGGCAGTTGAGGGCAATCAGTCCAGTGGGTTGGCAGTTGAGGCAAGAAGGCCAGCGAAGCAGGGGGCAGTTGGGGGTGAGCAGGCTGGTGAGTGGGCAGTTGGGGCCAACACACTGGTATGGGAGGCAGTGGGGGGTGAGAAGTCCAGCAGGGGGGCAGTTGGGGATGAGAAGGGCGGTGGGGGGAGCAGTGGGGGGCGAGCAGGCTGCCAGGCTGGTGAGCTGTTAGGAGCCAGCGGTTCTGGATTGCAAGAGGGATGTGTGACTGATGCTTTAGGTGTCCCAGGTTGGAGAGGGTGCAGGCCGGGCTGAGGGACACCCCCGTGCATGAATTTCATGCACCAGGCCACTAGATTTGAGTAATGGCCTTGCTGGATATAATAATCTTGGTTTTACATCCTTGCTTTCCATTACCTTGAGGCCTTCATGCCATTCCCTTCTGGCCTGTAGAATTTCTGATGGGATAAAAGCTTGCAGTGCTGTGGGAGCTCCTTTATAGGTAACAAATAGCTTGTATCTTGCTGTCTAAGATTCGGTCTCTGTCTTTAATTTTTGGCATTTAATTATAATGTGCCTGGACATGAGCTTGTTTGGGTTCTTCTTGCTTGGGACTGTCTGTTCCTCCTGAACCTGTGTGATATTTTTCCTTCACCAAGTTAGGGATATTTTCTGCCATTTATTTCTTGAAATATATTCTCTATCCTTTGTTCTCTTTCTTCAACTTCTGGAAATCTATAATGTGACCATTGTTATGTTTCATATTGTCCCACAGCTCTTTAAAGTTGTCCTCCTGTTTTGTTTTTTTTCTTTTGAATTATCTGATTGACTGAATTTTTATACCCCGTCTTCTAATTCCCTGATCTGATCATCAGCTTCTTCTAATGTACATATTCCTTCCAATGTGTTTATTATTAATGCTATGTCATTCTTCATTTCTGACTGCTCATTTTTCATTGTATCTATATCTTTTCTCATGCTGATGATCATCCTTGAAATGATTACTCTGAATCAATATCTGATACATTTCTTATCTCCATTTCATTTAGCTTTTCTTCTGGAGAGTTTTCTTGGTCTTTCCATCAGGGCTTGTACTTTGTCCCCATTTTGGCTGTCATTTTGGCTTTGTGTCTATGTATTGGTTTTATTTGCTGTGCCACCCAATCTCCAGGGGAAGAAATTGTTTCTGAATGGCCCTAAGGAGCTTGTTTGGTGCTATCAACTATCCACATCTTGGGGCTCCCTCTGCTGTGTCTGGGTGTGTTTGGAAAGTATCAAGATATGCATGAAGGTCTGCTTTTCCTAGCCTCAGGGCCAGAAGGAGAGCAGGCAAAGACTTAAAACCTCCAGCCTTCAGCCTGCAGTCTGGTTGTCATTCAGTATCAATTATTCTCAGGCTATTGACTACATGGTGGGGCAAGAGATTTTCAAACATGGTGAGTCAATTGCTTCCCCCAGGTCAATGCTACCTGGATGATAAAGCTCTGCTGGGGAAAGATGTCTTTGCAGTAGGAGGGAGTGACTCAGCACAGGAAACTCAGGTGTGTCCCTTCTGAAGCCTAACCCCAGAGCCCCCAAACCTGGCTTCCGCTCACACAGCTCCAGTAGACTCTGCCATTCCTCTGCAGGAGCCCAAGGTGAATGGCTGCACACAAAATTGTGTGCATTGTTCCTTTAAGAGGGTGCCTGCATTACAGCCATCACTTCTTGGGAGAAAGCAATCCTGCTTCTTTTCACAACCAGATGTAATGTAGGCACTTGCTCAGTTATGGTACTCTGGGGTGAGGTCCACCTTGGCATTTAGACCCCAGAGTTTTCTGTGGGAACCCCCAACAGATAATATATCTCTTTGGAACTTCAGCTGTGTTTAGTGGGAGCCTGACCAGCTCTCTAACACATCTGTCCTTTTTTAAATATATTTTATTGAGTTTTTACGGAGAGGAAGTGAGAGCGATATAGTGTTAGAAACATCGATGAGAGAGAAACATCGATCGGCTGCCTCCTGCACACCTCCTACTGGGGAGGTGCCTGTAACCAAGGTCCATGCACTTGACCAGGATTGAACCTGGGGCCCTTCAGTCCGCAGGCCGAGGCTCTATCCACTGAGCCAAACCAGTTAGGGCGCATCTGTCCTATTTAAGAGTCTTTATGAATTCTCCACATTCCATCCTTGATTATCAGGGTTCTCAATAGCCAGTTTTCAATTGATTATTTAGAGATAGAGGCCCAGTGCATGAAATTTGTGTACTGAGTGGGGGTTGTCCCTCAGCCCAGCCTGCACCCTTGCCAATCTGGGACCCCTTGAGGGATGTTTGACTGCCCATTTATAGGGATTGAGCTATGGGGGTGTGGCCAGCCTGGTTGAGGGGCTTAGGGCTGTTTTCAGACTGGCCACAGCCCCTCCAGGGTGGGGGTCCCCACTGGGATGCCTGGCTTGCCTGGGTGAGGGGCTGAGGGCTGTTTTCAGGCTGGCATCACCCCTGGTGACCCAAGCTCCCAGCTCCTCCTTTTTTTCTTTCTTTTTTTCCCCAGCTCCTGTTTGAGTGGAGGCCAGTGCTGGCTGAAAGCAGGTATCTGGGATTTATCTATCTTCCTATAACTGAAAATTTGTAGCCTTGAGCAGAGGCCAGTGGTGGCCAGGGCAGGTGGGAAGCTTGGCTTTTTTCATCACTGGGGGCAACCCAAGCCTCCCGCTCACTCCAGCTCCCTGACTGCCACCATTTTTGTTGAGTAAATTTGTATACTCACTCCTGATTGGCCGGTGGGTGTAGCAGAGTGATGGTCAATTTGCATCTTTCTGTTTTATTAGTGCACATGGTTTTCCTGTATTTTACTTATAATGCCAGTTTGGTCCTAGGAGTAGCTTCCACTCACTCCACCATCCTCTTCGGCATTTCTTTATTTTTTAAAATATTCTTTAAATTTATTTTGCTTGTATTTTTATTATCCCTTTACTAATGTGGTGCTTTGTTTTTCTTTGAGGTTGGTTTTCAGGTATAATGTTATATATTTTATTGGATTTTTTTTTTTTTTTAGTAGGTCTGTATTGCTATCATTTTTTCCCTTAGGAATGCATTGTTCTTTCCCATGATTTTGGGTTGTTTTGTTCTGATTTTCATTTGTTTCAAGGGAACTTTTGATTTTTCCCAGGATCTCTCTTTTATCCCATTGTTTAATAACATGTTAAACTTCTTTGACCACTAGCATATAGTGTAATTTCACCTTTTTTGTCTGTTTGATTTCTAGTTTCATACTAGTATGTCAGACAAGATACATAGCATGATTTCAATATTCTTAAGTGTTATAATAATGTAACCCCTCTAATGTATGAAATTATTGTGTGAAACGTTTGCTGTGTGGAAACCCCAAAACTGTGTAACTTCCAAAATTAATTAACACCCCACTATGTTGATGTAAAAGCTCTGAGCCCTTAAAGTGTAAACACGCTGCTCCCAGCATAAGGCACACCATCTGGCCCACACTGATAAGGACACAGACCGCTTACCACAGTCTATATAACTCTGAGAGGGCCTTCAGTTGAGTTCTCCTGCCCAATTAGAGGAGGACTCCATGTCGCTCCAAGAGACAAGCCCCTGACTGCTCTGCTGTGTGAGCCTGAACCAACTGCGGCCTCCTGCCTGTCTCTGTTTTTGTCGTCTGCCCTTCAGTGTGCATCGCCCGGTGGCCTTTGATGGAGCCTAGGACCCACTAGGGATAGGTAAATAGACCCTGTGTGATTGCATACTAATTCTGTGTTGTGTGTCATGTGTTCTGGTTTGGCTCAGCTGTCTAGACATTGAGGTACCAGGGGATAGGCCATTATTGCTGAGTCCTGGTCACTTGCATTTGTCCCACTAAGTCTAGACAGATAATTAATTGGGACATTAAGTTTATCGAAACTTGTTTTGTACCCTTATATATGGTTTATCCTAAAAATATTCCATGTGCACTTGAAAGAAATGTGTATTATGCTGCATTGTGGTGAAAATAATATATGAAAATATATACTAAATTTATCTGGTCTGGCATGTCATTGCATTTTACTGTTTATTTCTGTTTTCTATTTCAAAGATTTATTCATTGATATCAATTGGGTGTTAACATCTTACTATGAGTGTGTTACTATGAATCTTCCCACTTATGTTTATCAGGATTTTCTTTGTATATAAAGATGCTCCTACGTTGGGTGCCTACATGTTTAGAAGCATTATATTCTATATTTTTCTTAGAGCCATGGTTTTGTCTTCTTTGTCTGATATAAATGTTACTACCTAGTTGTTATTTTCATTTCTGTTTGCATGAAATATATTTTTAAATCACTTTGTCTTAAAGACTGTGTGTTTATTCCATATCTTTATTACCATTGCTTTGAATTCTACTCCTGGTAGTTCACTCCTTTCATTTTTATTTAGTTCTTTTCTGGTGTATTGTTTTTGTTCTTTTTTGGGGGGCCAGGGTAGTATGTTTCTTTGTCTCTTCATTTGGGCAGTCTTCTTGTATCTGTTATTGTGTATTAGATAGATATGCTATGTCTCCAATCTCATATAGTGGTCTTTTGTGACATGTGTCTGTGGGGCATAGAGACATAATTTCTAATCATTTGAGTTTTGTGCTACAGGGATGTTCTTTGTGTAGGTTAATTACTTCTGTTTATTTAGTCTTGAATGCTGTTTCCTTGTTCATAAGTGGCATTGATTTTCAGGGTGATCTAAAATGACGTGCGGTTGCTAACCATTTGAAGGCATATTAGCTCTAGCAGGTTCTGGGACTATCTAAGTTCTTCCTTTGGATGCCCTGGTTATGTGTTTAATTGATTTGTTATCTGCTCTGGTCTCAAGACTTCCACTGATTCTTCTGGAATTGGGCCACTTTATGCATGACTTCTTTTCAGGACACTGCCTGTATTGGCCTTGGGCTACCTAACTGGAGCTACAAATGATCTGCAATTTTATCTGCCTTTGCTGACCCAGAGTGATTATGAGAGGAGCCAAGGTGTGTACCAAAGTTGGCTCTGTTAGGATGAGCCACCCATACCCCCTCCTGCTTGGACATGTTTTCTGAAATATATATCATTATAAGCCTTTTCCCATAGCTTGGAGGAGACAGCTGGTGCCTAAAGAAGGAAGGTAAAATGAAACCCCCTTTGCTTGAAAGAATGCCACACTCTCCTGCCTTCACTCTCTTGACCAATCTGTGCCCTGCCCTCTGCTTGACTGACTCCTGCACCCACACCCTGACCCTAAATTGCATCCTTCTACCCTAGATAAGACAACCTAACCAGCCTCTCAATGCTGACACTGACTCACCAGTCTCAGCCTGCTGTGAGAGCATGAAATACAATTCCTTAAACTCTCACAATGTCGCTTGGCCTGGATCCTTTTGGTATGGTCCTAACAGACTTCCACAAGCTCAGAGCCAGAGGGTGGGTCATCAAAAATGCCAGGGCCCTCCAGATTCATTGCCACATTTTGGTTGCTATTCCACTCCCTGAGGCTTCCTGAGTCTCCTCAAAAGCTTCCCATAGTCAGTAGTGTGGGCCCAGGCTGTTGGCAGCAATGGTCTTCTTCATAAAGCACAGTGTTGGCAGGCTAGGTCACTGATATCAGGAGGATGAGGTTTGTGGGTCCTTTGCTGGGGTAACGTGCCAGTCAGGATCACAGTATGGGGGAAATGGCCCTCATACCAGAACCACCAAACTCACCGTCTATCTGAGTCTTTAACAGGCTGGGTGGAGCTGATGACTTTTTTCAGTATGCAAGCTGGCAGAGTAAAGCCACCAGGAGTCAGCCTAGTATGCACCCTGGTGAAGGAAAGCACCTGTCAGGTGCCTGGTAGGGAAATGGTCCCACTCCAGAACCACATGACTTAGTGTCTGCTTGAGTTTACTATGATTCTGTTTTCCTAGACATACCTGCTCATGTGCTGTTTTCAAGGCAGAGCAGAGAGCATGCCTAAGATGTGTGTAAACAGCAGACTTGCTTTAGGGCAGGAGCTCAGCAGGGTGGAGCCATGTGCAGAGTCACTGACAGGTCTTAAACCTTGCATAAGCCCATAGTACCCAAGGAACTTTTAAAAAGATAAAATGTGATAGCATTACAAGAGGACTTGCAGGATTATCTTAAGACTTTCTTTAGTCATTTCAATTATTCTGGAATCAATGGGTAGAATCTCATTTATGGGTAGGTTATATCTGGTTTTAGTTCAATCTTCACTATAATTTTACATCTTTGTCCTAACCCGGAATTTTTTTTATTTTTTATTTTTTCCATTTTTTATTAAGGTATTATATGTGTACATATCTTACCATTGCCCCCCACCCTACTCCCATACATGCCCTCACCCCCCAATGTTTTGCATCCATTGGTTATTCTAATATGCATGCATATAAGTCCTTTATTTGATCTCTTATTTCCTCCACCTCTCCCTAACATTCCTGCTGTAATTTGACAGTCTGTTTGATGCTTTACTGTCTCTGTATCTATCTTTTTGTTCATCAGTTTATAATGTGTTTTTTATTATCCACAAATGAGTGAGATCATGTGGTATTTTTCTTTCATTGACTGGGTTATTTCACTTAGCATAATGTTCTCCAATGCCTTCCAGGTTGCCACAAATGGTAAGAATTCCTTCTTTTTTATGGCAGCATAGAATTCCATTGTGTAGATGTACCATAGTTTTCTGATCCAGTCATCTGCTGACAGGCACCTAGGCTGTTTCCAAATCTTAGCTATTGTAAATGGTGCTGCTATGAACATAGGGATGCAAATATGCTTTCTGATTGCTGTTTCTAGTTTCTTAGGATATATTCCTAGGAGTGGGATCACTGGGTCAAATGGGATTTCCGTTTTCAGGTTTTTTGAGGAAACTCCATACTGTTCTCCACAGTGGGTGCACCAGCATGCATTCCCACCAGCAGTGCACAAGGGTTCCTTTTTCTCCGCATCCTCGCCAGCACTTGTCCTTTGTTGATCTGTTGATGATAGCCATTCTGACAGGTGTCAGATGGTACCACATTGCCATTTTGATTTGCATCTCTCTGATCATTAGTGACTTGGAGCATGTTTTCATGTGTCTCTTAGCCTTCCTTCTGTCTTCTTTCGAAAACATTCTATTTAGGACTGTTGCCCATCTTTTTATTGGATCATTTATCTTCCTTTTATTAAGTTGTATAAGTTGCCTACAGATATTGGAGATTAAACCTTTATCAGGGATAACATTTGCAAATATGTTCTCCCATACAGTGGGGTTTCTTATTGTTTTGTTGATGATTTCTTTTGCTGTGAAAAAGCTTTTTATTTTGATGTAGTCCCATTTGCTTATTTTCTCTTAAGCTGCCATTGCCCTAGGGGTAGTATCAGTGAAGAAGTTCTTTCGGCACATGTCTGAGATTTTGCTGCCTGTGTATTCCTCTAGTATTTTTTATGGATTCCCATCTTATGTTTAAGTCCTGTATCCATTTTGAGTTTATTTTTGAGTATGGTGTAAGTTGGTGGTCTAGTTTCATTTTTTTGCTTGTATCTGTCCAATTTTCCCAACACAACTTATTAAAGAGACTGTCTTGACTCCATTGTATGTTCATGACTCCTTTGTCAAATGTTAATTGAGCAAAGTGGTTTGGGTCGATATCTGGATTCTCTATTCTATTCCATTGATCTATATGTCTGTTTTTGTTCCACTGCCAGGCTGTTTTGAGAACAGTGGCTTTGTAATACAGCATGAAATCATGTATTGAGACCCCTCCTACTTATTCTTCTTTCTTAGGATTGCTGTGGCTATTCGGGGTCATTTTTTTGTTCCAGATGAATTTTTGAGGAGTTCTTTCTAGGTATGTCAAATATGGTGTTGGCATTTTAAAAGGGAGTGCATTGAATCTATAGATTGCTTTGGGTAGTATGGACATTTTAATGATGTTGATTCTACCAATTCATGAACATGGTATGTTCTTTGTTTATGTCTTCCTCTATCGCTCTTTCCAGTGCCCTGTAGTTTTCCGTGTATAGATCTTTTACCTCCTTGGTTAAATTTATTCCTAGATATTTTAATTTTTTTTGGTGCGATGGTAAATGGGATTGCTTTTTTAGTCTCTCTTTCTATAAGTTCACTATTGGTGTATAGAAATGCCATAGATTTCTTGGCGTTAATTTTATATATTGCCAAATTCATTTATTAAGTCTGTTAGTTTTTTGATGGAGTCTTTCGCGTTTTTTATGTACAATATCATGTCATCTGCAAATAAGGACAGCTTCGCTTCTTCTTTTCCAGTTTTCATGCCTCTTATTTCTTCTTCTTGTCTAATTGCAATAGTTAATACTTCCAGTACTATGGTGAACAGGAGTGGTGAGAGTGGGCATCCCTGTCTTGTTCCTGTTCTTAGGGGAAATGGTTTTAGTTTTTGCCCATTGAGTATGATGTTGGCTGTGGGTTTGTCATATATGGTTTTTATTATGTTGCGGTATGATCCTTCTATTCCCACCTTGCAGAGAGTTTTTATCAAGAAAGGGTGTTGGATTTTGTCAAATGCTTTTTCTGCATCAATTGTTAAGAATATGTGGTTTTTATCTCTCAATTTATTTATGTGATGTATCATGTTTCTTGATTTGCAGATGTTATACCATCCTTGCATTCCTGGGATAAATCCTACTTGGTCATGATGTATGATCTTTCTGATGTACTGCTGGATCTGATTTGCTATAATTTTGTTGAGGTGTTTGGCATCTACGTTCATGAGGGATATTGGCCTATAATTCTATTTCATTGTGTTGTCTTCATCTGGTTTTAGTATTAGGGTGATGCTGGCTTCATAGAAGGAGCTTGAAATTGTTCCTTCCTATTGAATTTTTTGGAATAGTCTGAGGAGGATAGGTTTTAGTTCTTCCTTGAATGTTTGGTAAAACTCTCCTGTGAAGCCGTCTGGCCCCTGGCTTTTGTTTGTTGGAAGCTTTTTGATGACTGCTTCAATTTCTTCCATAGTTACTGGCATATTGAGCTGTTTAGATTCTTCCTGATTGAGTTTTGGAAGGTTATATTTTTCTAGGAATATGTCCATTTCCTCCAGGTTGTCCAGTTTGTTGGAATAGAGTTGTTCATAGTATTTTTTTTTAAGAATCCTTTGTATTTCGGCGGGGTCTGTTGTTATTTCACATCTTTCATTTCTGATTTTGTTTATTTGGGTCCTCTCTCTTTTCTTCTTGGTGAGCCTGGCTAGAGGTTCATCAATCTTCTTTATCCTTTCAAAGAACAAGCTCTTGGTTTTGTTGATCTTTTGTATTGTTTCTTTGGATTCAATGTTGTTTATCTACGCTCTGATCCTTATTATTTCCTTCCTTCTGCCTATGCAGGGCTTTTCTTGTTGCTCATTTTCTAACTCTTTGAGTTGTAGGGTTAGGTAATTTATTACCATTGTTTCTTGTTTTTTGCAGTATGCATGTAGAGCTATGAACTTCCCTCTCAAACTGCTTTCGCTGTGTCCCATCGATTTTGGATTGTTTTGTTTTCATTGTCATTTGTTCTCATGTTGTTTTTTATTTCTTCCTTGATCTTTCTGGTAACCCAGTCATTGTTTAATAGCATGCTTTTTAGTCTCCATGTGCTTGATTTCTTTGGATTGTTTTTATTGTAGTTGATTTCCAGTTTTATGCCACTGTAGTATGGGAAGATGATTTCTATCTTCTTGAATTTGACAAGACTTTGCCTATGTCCCAACATATGGTCTATCTTTGAAAATGAGCCATGTGCACTTTAGAAGAATGTATATTCTGTGCCTTTGTGGTGAAATGTTCTGAAGATGTCAATTAATTCCATGTGGTCTAGTGAGTTATTTAGGATTGATGTTTCTTTGCTGATTTTTTGTTTAGAGGATTTGTCCAATTGTGGTAGTGGGGTATTAAAGTCTCCTACTATGATTGTATTGCTGTTCCTCTCTCCCTTGAAATCCTCCAGGAGTTGTTTTTTTTTATGTATTTGGGTGCTCCTGTATTAGGTGCATATATGTTTATATTTCTTCTTGTTGGATTGCTCCCTTTAGTATTATGAAGTGGCCTTCCTTATCTCTTGTTATGTCCTTCATTTGAGATATAATTTGTCAAATGTAAGTATTGCTACCCCAGCTTTTTTTTTTTTTCTCGTTTCCATTTGCCTGGAAAATCTTCTTCCATCCCTTTACCCTCAGTCTGTGTGCGTCTTTTTTTTCTGAGGTGGGTTTCTTGTAGACAGCACCTATATGGGTCATGTTTTCTTATCCAGTCTGTTACCCTGTGGTTTTGATTGGGGCATTTAATCCATTTACCTTTAAAATCATTATTGATAGGTACTTATTTGTGGTCATTTTTATTATTTACCCCGTGTTCCTTCTTTGCTTCCTTTTTTTTTTTTTTTTCCCAGCAAACCCTTTAGCATTTCTTGCATTGCTGGTTTGGTGGTAATAAATTCCCTTAATCCTTTTTTGTCTGTGAAGCTCCTGATTTCACCTTCAATTTTGATTGTTAGCTTTCATGGGTACAGTATTCTTGTATTCAGACCCTTCTTTTGCATGACTTTGTATATTTCATTCCATTCTCTTGAGAAATCAGTTGCTAGTCTGATGGGGGTTGCTTTGTATGCAACTTTCTGTCTGTCTCTGGCCGCTTTCAATATTCTTACTTTGTCGGTGGTGTTTGCCAATTTAATTATAATGTGCCTTGGTGTTGGTCTTTTGGGGTTCATTTTGCATGGGACTCTGTGAGCTCCTTGGATTTGTGTGGGTTTTTTCTTCTCTATATCAGGGAAGATTTGTGTCATTATTTCTTAAAACAAGTTTTCTATTCCTTGCTCAGTTTTCTTTCCTTCTGGAACCACTATTATGCGGATGTTGTTTTGTTTCATGTTGTCCCAAAGTTCCCTTAGGCTCTCTTCCTGCTTTTTAATGTTTTTTTCCTAGAAGCTGCTCTACTTGTGTATTTTCCTCCATCTTGTCTTCTAGCTCACTGATGCGGTCCACTGTTTCTTCTAGTTTACTCTGGATGCTTTCTGTTGAGTTCTTTACAGCTGCAATGTCACTTTTCATTTCCACTTTGTTTTTACACATATTGTCGAATTTGTCTTCCATACTTTTCAGCCACCTTATGACCATTCCTCTGAATTCTTTCTCTGGCAGTTTGCTTGCCTCTATTTTGTTTACTTCCCTTTCTGGTGATGCCTGCTTTTCTTTCATATGCAGGCTGTTTCTTCGTCTCCCCATGTTCTCTCTTCTCCAGATGTCTGGTTATGTAGTTATCTCTCTCCTGCATTGAACTAAAGGCACAAAATACAACACAACCAGGTACCACACACAAGGCACTGAACAGAAATGTATTCACGATATTAATAACCTCCAATAAAGGTGACCACCAGAGAAAGTAAAATTAGGTGGTAGGGGAGAAAGAAGAAGAGGAAAAAGAAAGAAAGCAAAAGGAGTGTCAAAATGAAATTGGAAAAAGAAAGAAAAAATAAGAGTGAAAAGAAAGAGACTAAGAGAGAAAAGGGGAACAAACTATACATATGGGGAGAAAAATCCAATAGAACAACCACTAATCCCAGCAAATGCCAGCAACAAGTGCCTGGGTATAAATACAAACTACAACACCAACTAATATCAAGCTAGGCAAGGGAAAACAGAAGCAAAAACAAAAAACAAAACAAAAAAAAAAACACACAAAGCAAACAAAAAAAATCAAAAAAAGAATAAGCAAAACAATCTCACAAAAAAAAGCATAAAATTGATATAATCAACATTCAAGCAAACAACAACAAAAGGACAAAGAGAAAAACAATTCTTTGGGTAGTTAAGACAGCGAAGGGGGAGGTGTGAATGGACTTGGAACAGGGGATTGGAAATTAGATATATATGTAGGGTGAAATTTCAATAGGGGGTAAACAGAAAGAATAGGGAAAATCTAAAGCAGGAAAGGGGTAAGATAAACAGGACACCAAAAGGGGAACAGTTAGGAAGAGAGTGATGTCATAAAGGTAGAGTTGAGATAGAGTGAAACAATGCTAAAGGAAAGATGAAAATAGAACGTAGAACACTAGTCCCAAAGGGAAATAAAGAGATAATAAAATGACACTTAAGAAAAAAAAACCAAAAAACGTAAAATAGTAGTAGTAATAATACTGATTGAAAATAAAAATGTAATAATTAAAAAGGTAAAATCAAGTGAGGAAAAAAGAAAAAAAATTGTTTCTTAAGTAAAAGATGCAAAAAATGAAAAAATAAAAAATAT
The DNA here is from genome assembly GCA_026230045.1 of Corynorhinus townsendii. NCBI lineage: Eukaryota > Metazoa > Chordata > Mammalia > Chiroptera > Vespertilionidae > Corynorhinus > Corynorhinus townsendii. The sequence goes on from JAPDVU010000016.1 coordinate 2,597,660, forward strand.
ATATAATGTGCAGTAGTGAATGTCATTCACTTTCTCTACTGTTCTGTTTGGCATGCCTGTTTTTCAATCTGGACAGTTTTGCAGTTCCCTGTGTTCTACTGTTCCTCAGTGTTGTAAGCCAGTCCTGATTTTTAAGCAGGCGGGGTCTTAATTTCTCGTATTCCTTTATTTTTGATTACACAAGAATCCATTTGTGATTCAGCCCTTGGGTGGCAGTGTTTCTGGATTGACTTCCGGGTCTATATATGGCCTCTCTAGCCTGTGTTTATGCCTGTGGCACTCAATACTGGTTTGTGGGGGTGGGCTGCTTCAGAGCTGGCTCTGTGATGGTTACTCCCAACTCCGACACCCAGGTTTCCAGCAAAACAACTTGCCCCTGCAGTCTCCCAGGATGCCCCCAACTGGATGATCCTATGTATTGGGCTTAGTAATCAGAAGCAAGGATTTGGAGAGGAAAAAGTCCAAGTGCGTGAACAATGGGTCTGCGTGCAAGTCTAAGCAGCCGGCACATGATTCAAATTCTTAGGCTGTCACTGCATATCAGATCAAAATGGATTGCTTTTTAGATATCCCTTTTGTTTGCAGCTCTGAGGACTCTCTTCCACATTCACAGATCACACCAGCCCCAACAGCCACGGATGTTTCTAGGCACAGACTTTCCTGGTCCTCCAGCTTCTGCAAAATGCGTGTTTCTCTCTCCCACCATGACCAGAGACCTCACCTTATCACAGGCAAAATCTGACCTTTCTGTGGTGGAATGAAGAGCTCCTTTGAATCCACAAGTTTGCGCCAAATTGGGCACCAGTGTTCTGGGGCTCGCAGCTGTTTGGTGGTTGCTGCAGTTGTGGATTTTCAGGCTTCCCTAAGCTCCACTTTCCCTATCAAGATGGCGACGTCTCTGCGTCCATAGCTCCGGAAGGGGACCCAGCCACAGTGGGGGCTGCCTGGTCAGGGGAACCCAGTCTGGAAGTCCCCCATCTTCTCCTGGAGTTTAGCTGTCCCTGGGATACAAGGTCTACATAATGAATAAAAACAGTGTGAAAAGGAAAAAGGAGGTACCCTGGGAAATGGGTTTGAGTTCTGGCCTATCCTATGGGACAGAAAACATAGTTCAGTGTTTGGATAAAACTATACTCTTACTTCCCCACTCTAACTGACTTGGGCAGAGCTGCAGAACCTAACCCCAGGGCCCCACCACAGCTGATATGAGTGGAGTTGCGGAGCATGCCCCCAAGGCTCCGCCAAGACAGACTTGAGCCTAGCTGCAGGGACTCTCAGCTCTCAGAGGCCTACCACAGGAGGAGATAGGTAGGTCAAGTCTCCCCACGAGTTCAGTACAGGCTTTGGATCCGGAATTCCCCTGGACTAGCGGATCTGCGAAATAAAGGTTAAACTCAGAGTGCTGGCTGATCATTCTCCTGTGCATCCTGCCACACCATTTGGTGCATTGGCCTAGAAATGTGAGTTGAGCTGGCTCTTAGGCCACTGCTGATGAGAGTGGACTTTGGGCCACTTGCTTCAGGATCTGGGACCCAAGGAAGGAGTGCCACCAGCATATTCGCTGGTTTTTAAACGCATGGGGCCCATGGGGACTGTGGAAACTCTGTGCTCTGGAGGACCCAAAAGAGGCAGGAAACACCTTTCTGGGACTTCCCCGGAGGGAAGTCAAAAACAGGCTTCAGAAACTGTGAGTGTTTCCCCTGGGAAATGGGTCCTAGTTCTGGCCTGTCCTATGGGACAGAAGAGGTAGATGGCCCCTACTTAGGTAATTATTTACCTCAGGATAGCCCAGACCATCTGGAGGAGAGGCTTCTAGATGGTATTCACTGTCTCTGGGACTCTCCTGGAGGGAAGTCAAAACTGAGTCTGGCCTGCCTTATAAAAGGTAGAATAGAAGCATTTGTGGGCAGTTTCCTACTGCCTCTATTCACGGACTTGCTCTGAATCTCTGCACAATTGAAACAGATTTGTGGGGTAAATGTGGCCTGCACTGGTGTAAAAGTGTTTTTATGTTTGTTTGTTTTTAAAACCTCTCCCACATTTCCCTGGTGATTCCAAATTTTAGTGGGGAATGTTATCTGTCTTTATGATTTAAATATGTCTCTTTGTTGTCTGATTAAATTGCTTAGCTAGTGAAATTACTCTTTGTGCCTCAAAAATATGACATGTCATCTAAATTTAAGGATAAGCGTTGTAACTAACTGGAAAGAAAGTATGGCTTTGGTGTAATGGAGGAAGGTAAAGAGAAATGTTGAAAGTTGAATGAATGACAGGCCAGTAAGCCTGAAAAAGTAGAATGGAGAAACAGCAGAAATCCTGTCTTCCCTAAATCAAGGACACATCTTGTGAATATTGTCTTCCATAAACCCAGTGTTCTTAAGAGTAAATGGTTTACATTTCGCCTCCCTAAACAGAGCTTATGTCAATGTATCCAGGGAGACTGATAGCAGAAATCTGATTAGTGTCATTTGCTGTCCACACCCAAGGACAAATGAAGGTAGAAAATAAGCCTTACCTTGATTAGTTGTTTTATTCAGGCATTTTCTTAAAAGGAGACAACCAGGTCCCTCCCTCCAACATGGGTAATAGCTCCTCTTCAATGGCTACTGTCTTACAATGTATGGTAAGGAATTTTTAAAAGGGGTCTATTGGGGACTACACTTTAAAACGAGTCTCCTGGAGTTACAAAGGATGTGTGAAATAGACTGGCCATGTTTAGGAGTAGGTTGGCCCCTGGAGGGCACATTGGATGTCCCAACAATCAGGAGTGTTTACAGAATTATCACAAGAGACCCAGGTCATCCCAACCTGTCCATTATATAGACCAGTGGCTAGAAATAGCAGAGCTTAAGCCACTTTGGTCCAGTTTTGTGTATATAAGGGTAGGGCCTCCTACACCTTCTGAGCTTATTCCCCAGAAGGAGAATAAGCCTCCTATTCTTCTTCCTTAAGCCCCTGAGGAAGCCCTGCCAGGATTGATCAGGAGAAGGGAGGGGCTGCAAGTTTGTAATGGGACCAAGGGAATTAATTACCCAAAACAAGGTGCACACTTGGGAACCTCAAAGACTCTGACTGGGTAAACTGGAGAACTTAAAGTCTGGTGGTGAAGAAGGAAATAGGTGGATCCCTTAAACCCAAGCTGATGGGGAGTACAGGCAGGAGGTTCAATCACCCTCCCTCTGTGGAGGTAAAGGGCATTTCCTCCAGAAGAACCAGAGGAGCTCAGCAAACTGCCTTGAGAAAATTAAATGTAAAAATGTGGGCTGTGCAGAGGCCTGAGGAGAGGTGTGGCTGCGGAACCTGGGATGTGACTTATCCAATTCTGAAAGCCACTGAGGGGCGAGAGTTTGGGCCCTTTGGATTCTTGGAGGCACAGAACAAAATAAACGTGGGCCAAAAGACCTACGTATCCCTGTCAAGGAGCTGCTCCCAGAGGGCATTCTCTTTATCTCAGGCCTCCTCTTTCTCACCCTGACCTTCCATAGGCAGCAGATTAGGCCCAGGCAAGTTCCAGGGGCCTGGCCCCTGAACATGACTGCCTAAGTCTGTAAGGATAATGAATGTTTGCTCAGCCCCAGGGAACAACCCATGTAATTTGGCTTCAAAAGGCTCCTTCTGGGCCCAGGCCTAAAACCCTCACTCAGATTGTGAGGGAAGAGTGTCCTCTCTCAGGATTCAGCAAAGTGCACAGATACACCTTCCCCTTCGAAGATCTGAAGCCGTACTAGTATTGGGAATGTAAAGATCTGCCATATTTTGGGATATTCCCATGCTACACTGAGTCACACATTGGATCTTTTGAAATTGGGAGAGACAGACAGGGAGAGATTGACAGATTACCACAGTGGTGCTGACCAGAAACCTCAAGACTGGTCAATTAGATTTCTGGAGGAGGTTCAAACTGCAATGAGGGCAGGCTTTGAATCTAGACTCCTATCATGGGTTTTAACATGAGCGGTGCCACCTGGGCGCTTAACACCAACATCACATGCACTAGGCCCAAACCGGAAAATTGTAGGAGCCCAAGCTCAGGCAGCTTCTATGAGATCCCAGTGTCCAGGAGATACAAGGAGGCAGGAGGGACCGCATAGAATGACCTGGAAACAAAGTCTTAGCTGAACATACCTTCTTCATGACCAAGAAACACTCCTCTTTCCACCCCCAAGCAGAGCCTGCTTTCCCAGGGCATGGGCTGTGGCACTGGAGGCAGGAGCACATCTGCATCAAGTGCTGTCCTTCCTGCCCAGTACTGGACAGGCCCTGCTGACTCCCAGCACCCACACACGAATTTGGGGGGTATTTTTACCTCATCCTGGTCACCTGCCACCTGCCCAAATTGTGGCAGCATTCCTGAGAAAGAAGAACGAAGTAGGAGGGATCTCAATACCATATATCAACCTGTGTTACAAAGCCACTATTTTCAATAACGTTTAGTTCTGGTACAGGAACAGACATATAGTCACATGAAAGAGAACAGAGAAGCCAGATATCAACCTAAACAACTATGCTCAATTTATATTTGACAAAGGAGGTAAGAACACAATATGGAGTCAACACAGTGTCTTCAATAAACGGTGCTGGCAAATTTGGTCAGAAAACATGCACAAAAATGAAATTCGACGACCAACTTACACCACATACAAAAATAAACTAAATGAATAAAGGACTTAAACATAAGACAGGAAAGCATGAAAATATTAGAGGAATCCACGGGCAGCAAAATCTCAGGTATATGCCAAAGCAATATCTTCACTGATCCAGCCCTGAGGGCAATGGAAACTAAACAGAAAACAAATGGATCTACATCAAAATAAGAAACCATAAACAAAACAACAAGAAACCTCACTGCATGGGAGAACATATTTGCGAATATGATCTCTGATAAGGTTTAATCGCCAACATTTATAGAGAACACATACAATTTAACAAAAGATAGAAAAACAACCCAGTCAAAAAATGGGCAACGGAACTAAATAGATACTTTTTGAAAGAAGGCATAAGGAAGGCCAAGAGACATATCAGAGCATACTCAAAGTCACTAACCATCCGAGAGTTGCAAATAAAAATGACACTGTGGTACCATCACACAGCGGTCAGAATGGTAATTACCAACATAGCAACAAAGGACAAGAGCTGGTGAGGATGCAGAGAAAAGGGAACCCTCGCGCACTGCTGGTGGGAATGCAGACAGGTGAAGCCTCTGTGGAGAACAGTATGGAGTTTCCTCAACAGATTAAAACTGGAACTGCCATTTGACCCTGTCATTCCACCTCTGGAAATATATCCCAAGAACCTAGAAACACCCATCAGAAAGTGTGTCTGCACCCCTATGTTCATAGCAGCACAATTCATCACAGCTAAGAATTAGAAACCACCTAAGTGCCCATGAGCAGATGAGTGGATTAAATACTGTGGTGCATCTGCACACTGAAACTCTAAGCTGCTGTAAAAAGGAAGGGGCTCTTACCCTTTGCAACAGCATGGATGGGGCTGAAGAGCATTATACTGAGCAAGCTCAGTCAGTCAGAGAAAAATAAATATCACATGGACTCCCTCATTTGTGGGTTATAATGAACAACATAACCTGATGAACAAACATAGACCTAGAGACACAGAAGCATCCATCAGGTGCTTCCCTCAGAGGGAAGGTAGGGGAAGGTGGGGGTGAGGGGCAAAGATCAACCATGGGATTTGTAAGCCTGCATATGAGCCTAACCAATGGACACAGTCACCAGGAGGTGAGGGGGAGGGCATGATTGAGGGCTGGGGGGAGACAGGGCAGTAAGAACAATATGTAATTACTTAAAATAAATAAATAAAAGAAACCCTCAACCATATCATCAGGTGAGCGCGCGCGCATGCACACACACAACACACACACACACACCTAGAGATACGACCCTGTACTCTCAGTGGGCATCACCTCTTATCTCCAAACCTTAACACCAGTTTCTCACCGGCTGAACCAGAGGACACTGTTGGCCATAGGCCTTAGGCTCTGTCAAAAGCGACCTTTCCCAAGTGGATACTGCCCACTGTCCAGCAGCCACATTTCTGGCCCTTCTGTGTCCCCCACGCCCTGGAGCAGGGCTGGGCTGGCCTGAGAGCCCACAGACTTGAGGAACAGAGCAGATCCTGGGGGTGGGTGTGTGTGGGGGGGTCTGGGGGGCACCCCTTGTCAAGTGCAACGGCGGCCAGCTGAGATCAAAGAATAAACGCAGATGCCGGAGTTCCATGAATTCTTGCGTGCCAGTCTCCTCCGCGAGCGCCAGGTTGGCACAGCACAAGCCCTCAAGCCTTCGCTCCAACTCCAGTGGCACCTCATTTTCAGAGAGAAAATGCCGGAAGGGGAGGGGCTGTGAGTTGCCAGCGACTAGGGCAAGCGCCCCCATGGAGGAAGCAAGTTCACCCCTGAGAAAGCAAGGACAAGAGTGGGACCTTACCTTTTCCACAGGCTGTGCTTCTCACCACCTGGTCTCTGGCACATCACAGCCAAAGGCTGGAGGGAAGGAAGCTGTGGCCACCTGGCTACCTTCCTGGAGCTGTGCCCTGTGTTCTTATGGGGAAACCTCACGAGATCCCCAGATCAGGAGCTGGGTCTCCCAGGGAGCCCAGAAGCAGGGCGGGGCCTGTGGCCTGCCCAGCGGGTACAAGGGGTGGGGACTAGTGGGTGACTGTGTTGGGGACCTGGTGCTTCCGGCATGAGGGTGGGGAGGGTAGGGTAGGGTAGGGTGAGGTAGGGTGGGCTCAGTTGTGGAGTGAGAAGCAGGAGGCCCCGACCCTCAGCTTCCCTCCCACTCGCCACTCCTGGTCTGTGCTTCCCTGGACCCCTTTCCCTCAGCCCCTTTCCCTCTAAGGTTTGGGCTGCCACTCACCCCCGGGGTCCCTGACCCAGGCTCGGTCCCCTCTCCCACCCCCACCCAGCCCTCTGTCTAGAAAAGAGCTCCCTGCCCCGGGCTGGTCCACTGTCCCTACTGTCTGGACGGGCCATTTTTGTAACCCGCTGGGCAGAGGAGAGCCGGCCACATGCAATTCCAGTGTCTGTCTCCACAGGTGCTCTCCTCATCTTCCCCTGAGGTTTGGGTTAACAGAGCAATGTCAGGAGCCCCAAATCCCGCCTTTGCCCTGCGCCCCTCTGCCAAGCTTCTTCTCCCCAACAAATCCCTTTGGGCAAGTGGCACCTGGGCCTGAAAACAGAAAGAGGGGCCAGGAGGCTCCAGAGGAGGGAGAGGGCCAACAAAGCTGAGGAGAGGTGGGGAGGCCCCAGCCGCAGCCTGGTGCACAGCCTCTGGCAGAGCTGCCCCTTAGCTTAACCTTAACCTGGGCTCTCCTCTGGAGTGGCACCCTCCGTGTGACAGGTTTTGGTGCCTGCTTTCCCATAGTCTCTTCAGGAGACAAACCTCAGGAGAGGGAGGAGAGGGAGAGGCAGAGCACAAAGTGGAGGCCCAGGCCCTGTCCTTCAAGCTGGCCTGAGGCATCTCCTCGGGGTCTTTAGAAATCAGCCTCTGACAGGGGGGAAGGGCATGTAGGAAGAACAGAGCCACAGTTGTCTAATCATTATCACCTAACTGAGTAAGAGGCGCTGGGGAACTGGAGGATGAACGAGACTGTACTAAAAACATGAGCTGCCTCCATTGGCCCACTCCTCAGAAAAGAATTGGATTTGGGGAACAGACCAAGGGCAGGACACGCTTTGACCCACGGGGGCCGGCCGGTAGGTCTTTCTCAGGATGGCTGACCATCCTCCGGTCCCGGGAAGGGGCTGAGCCATTGCTAAGGTCATAGAAGATTAGCCACCGTGTTGTAGGAGTTTGGGCTCCGGCAGGCTGGATGGCAGGCCCTCCCCTCCCCTTTCCATGGTACTCTTGTGGCTGGCAGCTACAGGTAGCTAGCTATCTTCTCCCCAGGGGGTCAGAGCAGAATTTCCAGGGTGAGCGACTAAGGACCCCATTATTGACCACATTGTTGGAATGAACGCTCACGTGTGCTTCAATCCTGTCTCTGCTTATTTTATCCCAAGTAGTGAAAGGCAGCCTCAGACACATTGAGTCCCTTTCCCTTCCTCACTCAGGCCTGGGAAATAATCTGAGACTTTTCCTGGGAGGGATAGTGGCAGTGGGCACTGTGTCCCTGTCATGCATGTGGCCCTTCATCTCTTTCCCATAGGCTATGGGGAGGTTGTGGGGCTGAGAGTAACAGGCAGGGTGGTAAGGAAGCCTTGTTCTGTGACCCTACCCTGCCATTCCTATGTTCAGATGTTCCCCCTGCCTATGAACTACCAGAGTTTTAGGTTTCCAGCTACATTGGTGAATGGATGAGTACAAAAGAGGCCATTGCTCTCATCCCCAGTGGATCTTGGATGGTCAGCTAAGACAGAGCAGATAAAAATCAACACCAAAAACCTCAATTATTTCACCTAGGAACTAGAGGTTTAACCTACCCTCCCTCCTCTCTTCTAGATGCATTTGCATGTATTTATCCTACAGTGGCTGCTATTGCGATGCGCAGAGCTACACACAGTCTCTCCTCACAAGGTGTAGGATGAAAATAAAACACACAAACACACATCCGAAGCAGACAATAACTCTGTCTACACCTGACTCTTTGTAACTACTTCTGTCAAGAAACACAGGTGCTGCTGTGGAAAGGTACAGAGGCAGGCAGATTCCTGCCTGAGGCCTGAGCAAGGAGGGGCCATTGGGGGGCTTGTAAGGATCCTGTTCTGGGCTTGAGGACACATTGCACAGACTGGCTCAGAATAAAGTGCTGGGCCAATCTGAGAACACAGGAGGGACTGGGGCACAGGGGAGGGTGATAAGAGTGACAGCGAGGGCAGCGGATGCAGCAGTGGAAGGTGATTTTCTAGCCAGACACAGGCCAGGACATTTTGAACTTTCATGCTCTCAGTGTTGTTTCTTTCAGGTGAAGACACTGAGATGAGAAAGATTAAGCGAGGATCCAAGCAGGGTGGTCTAATCAAGAAGGAAGTTGGGGCTGACTTGTGCTTCCTTGACACCCCCTGTACTATAGGCTCCTGATTCAGCAACAGGCACCTGCAATGGCCTCTGGACGCCCAGTCCTCTGCAGGATTACCCGGTGGGAAAGGTCTGGGAGAGCACTCAGGGTGGCCGGTGTGCATTGCCTAGGGTGTGTGTTCTCATTTGGGTGCGCCGCGCCTTTTGAAAATGCTGCCCTGTGGTCAGAGAATCCCTGCTTGCTTACTTCCTGCTTCCCTGTGTGCAGGGACATTTATGTCTCTGGGGCTGGATTGCTCTCTGAACGGCTCTTGCCTCTCATCATGGACATGAGGAACCTACGCCAGTTTGGTGGTCACTGGAAAAACAAGAGTACCACAAGGGACACCACATATTCAACTTGGCTGTCCCCGCAGTCTAGTCAGCAAAGTCCTTTACTAGGGCCTTGCTTCTGAAGCCCCTTGCTGAAACCCTGGTAACTGAGGGAAGCCTTGAGGAATTGGTGGCGTAAGGAAGAGAGAGGAGCGCAGAGAAGACCTTCCCTTACGCTCACTGTCTCAATCAGTATTTCACAGGGACTGAGCTGAGGGAGAGCTGGAGGACCAAAACCTGTGCTCTGCTCAGAGTTGACTTCCCCCAAGGCCCAACCAAGCTTGGCACAGTGTCCTTTCCATCTTGATGAAATGTTTCCCAATTGGCTCCTTAGCCCCACCCTTCAAAAGATAGCATGGGGGTTTGTCTGGTGAGCCATCTTCCTCCTAACTGCATCCACCTAACAGGACTAGACAATAGCATGAAGAGATTAATCCACCCACAGGCGTCATGAATGTTGAGTCTAGTATGGAACATCTGAACAATCTTGGGCTTGTACTTCTGGAGTCTTGTGTACCCAGCTCTTCTCCCTTCAGTATTTTCCCAAACGCAGAGTGTAGCCATCAGCCCACACTTCACACTTCTCCCTCCTTGTCCCTCCTGGAGCAGTGCCACACAGGGTCTTGGGGAGGCCTCTCCTCTCTCAGGTGGAGTCACATTCTGATCACCTGTCCTTCATTTCTGTAATGCCAGGTAAGAGCTGGGCCTGGTGCCTCCTCAGGCCTCAAGGAAGGAAAGGGTAGGAAGCTGAGAGGTATCACCTCACCGGATGTCACCGAGGCTCCACATCAAAGCCTCTTCCTGCCTGGGATGGGAGGGAAGGAATCCCTTAACAAAAGGACCCTGTGGGGACCAGTGTGGGAATTCATAAGTGACTTCGTAAAATGTCTTTGATTATAGAAGGAGAATGTCCACTTTGGTTGATGGTAAGGCATATTTTAATGGGAAGTACTTGTGAGGGCTGCAGCAGCTAGACTGTGAGCAAGGCTGGGTTACCAATGGATATTTCTAAATCTTTGCCTTGCTGTTGTGTGCAGGCTCCAAGCAGTGGTAACAGCCTCTCAGGTTTCTATTACTATGAAAAGTATTTTAAGAAAAGGACAGCCAGGTCATTTTAAAGGACGCTAAAAGTCAGTTTGGGGTAGCTCCTGTGTCAGGGACACCTCAGTGAGGTACTGTGCAAAACATTCTGAGAACAGCCCCTCAGAGCCTTTCGTGTGTGTGTTTGTGTGTGTGTGTGTGTGTGTGTGTGTGTGTGTGTGTGTGTTGGTGCCTGTGCAGGACTCTAAGGCTGGTTTCACAGCCTGAGGGATGAGCGCCCAGAGATACCCAGGTGGTAATCCCCGGGACCTGGGAATGTTACCTAATAGGGCAAAAGGGAGTTTGCAGATGGGAGGAAGGCTTTGACACAGGGACTGTCATTGTTAATTCTATGCCTTGGCTTCAGGGCCCACAGGACAGGAAGGGAGCACACTTTAAACATGATTTCTGGGTGAGTCTCTGAGCCAGTTTCCAGAGAAGATTAGCATTTGAATTGGTGGACTCCTAAAAGGAGATCACCCTCCCTATGTGCACAGCATCAATGCACTGAGAGCCTGCCAAGGACAAAAGGAGGAACTCACCCCTTTATTCCTGAATCACTGGACGGCTGGGACATCACATCTCATCTCATAGGCCTCTGTCCTCACACTGCATCTTACACCATCAGCTCCTCTGGTTCTCAGGTCCGCAGACTCAACCAAATTAGACCAACAGCTTTCCTGGGCCACAGCTTGCAGATGGTGGGGTTCTCAGTCTTTGTAATCACATCAGCCAAGTCCTCATAATCCCCAGCTGCTCCAGAGAACCCTGTCTAATGCAAAGGCAATGGGTTACCAGGTGTGAGCAGGCAGATTTGAGCACAGAAGGGGAGCAGGAGGTGGGACCACAGAGCAGAGATTGGAGTCATGTAGCTACAGCCATGGAATGCTGGCGGCCTAGCAACTGAAGGAGCCAGGAAAGACTCTCCCTGGAATCTCCAGAAGGAACCAGCCCCTCTCTCACCTTGACTTTTGCTATTCCAAGCCCCTGTGGCTTCTCAGTCCCACAGAGCCCTTTCTTTGTGCAACACCCTTTCTCCCCACAATTCAACAAGTCACTCTGTCTCACATGGCCCCGTGTTTCTCAGCCAACCTTCCTATTTGGGATGGTTAGAGATGATGTGGCCTCAGGCTTGAGGCAAGAGCTGCCTCACAAGCAACACCCTTGCGCCCAGTCTTTGGTGGGACATGCTAATGATCCCTGAGATGAGCATTTGGGTCACCTGGTGTGGCAGGAGACACATCCCAGTCCAGAGGAAGTTCACAGACAAAGAGGAGCAAGGGCAGGAGCAAGGGGGCGTCCCTCAGGTGGAGAACACTTAGGTTATGTTCTAAATACAACGATGAAAGGAGATTTCATTTGGGGTGGTGTACAAAATACAAGATATAGATGATATATTTTAGAATTTCACCTGAAATCTAGTTAAAGGTATTTACAATGTCATACCCATGAATTCAATAAAAGCAAAAAGATTGCCAAGCAGTGAGTCTAAAATGTTTAAAAAGTTAAACAACTAATGAAAGATATAAGTAAGAAACTACATGTGTGAAACACAGTAATTTCCAAATTGTTGAAATATGTCACATGAAACTGATTTGATAATGTTCACGAATTATCACAGTCATAAAAATTAATGGGATAAGTAATGTGACAAACCATCCTAATCACCTTAGGGAAACGGCATAAACTTCAGCCTAAATTTATTCCAGGTTACCATTTTCAGTATCTGTGTCCTCGTCAAGAGTTTTCTGCACAAGTCATTTTTATTGATCATATGTTACAATTTTCCACTTTGGGGCCAAGAAGGATATATAGGTTTAAAGCGTTGATTCATGCATATTGAACTATTAAGATTACATATGCTTAATGAATGTTAAAAATAACATTCTTTCATCCCAAAAGGAAATTTGGGCATGTGGAAAATGCCACAATAAAGTAAAAGTTATAGGGGCCAAAACCAAGATGGTGGCCCAGCTAAACACCAGTACTCCTCACCTCCCACAAGCACATCCCTATGATATATCCAACACAGCACAGCCATCATTCAGCGCTGCTGAAAACTGGCTGAGTGGAAGTCCTGCAACTAGAGAAGTAAAGAAGAAAGGACGTCAGGTCGGGTAGGAGGCCAGAAGTGCAGAACTGACTGGCCCCATAGCTACATTTGCTGTGATTTTTCAATCAGGAGGGATATCTCACCTCCCTTGAGAAGAAAGGGTTCCAGGTCCCTCTAGAAACCCCCAGCCCAGGGTGCCACAGCTGAGAAGCGAAGTGTCTGGACCACTGTACTGTGAAAAGCAGTGGGGATGGTGGATGAGTGACAGGGAGGCTGCTGGAGACCCATTATTACACTTAGCTGTAGCTTTCGAGATCCTGGGCCAGTCAAGGAGGAACTGGATAGGCTGGCATTGGGGCATTAACTTGGGTAGGCTTTTTCCCCAATGAGGGCTCTCACAGGGGTCATTGATGCTGTGCTAGGACCTCCCTCTTCACAGAGCTGCTAGCAGTCATACCTGAGTTTTCACCAGTTCAGTGTGGCTCCTACTTTTTCCCTACCTCGTTGGTGTCCTGAGACCCCACCCCACTAATTGGCAGCTGCAGCCAAGTGTTTAAGCAGCTTTTCGATGTGAATGGCTGCCGTGGCTCAGGCTTCAGACGTTTCTAAAACCCCTCAAACAACAGCAGCTCTGGACAGCGTGCCCCACAAATGTTAGTGACAGCCCAAGTCCAGCACCAGCAGCAATATGCCCTGCTTCATGGCTGGCTCTCTCCTGGGCATTTCCAATCCCAATACAAATAGCAGCCACCGGCAGACAGCTCCCTAGTGACCCCAGGAAGTGGCTGACTTTGTACCTCCTGGGAAGCCCTGGAGCCAGGACACCCGCTGGACAGCTGCAAAGCATACAAGGTCACAACTCAACACTCCCACAAGTGACGCACTCCAGGGGCAGACTCAGTGAGCACAAAAGCCCACAGAAGCAAGTCCTGCTCCACAGGAGTGTCTCATGCACAGCACCTCTCCCACTGTGGTTGCAGCAGGTCCTCACAGTCTATTTGTTTGGAGGTTAGATCCACCCCCTAATGCCAACAGCAATAAAGCCTCAACTTCAACAAGACCGAGCACACAGCATACACAGGTACACCTGGAGGTACACAAGTACACAAGTACAGCACAGGTAACTGGGGCAGGTCAGCCACTGGGCTTATAGAACAGCAAGGACACAAGGACATGCTATCTGTTCAAGAGACACAGAAAATCTACCTAGTGCACAGAAACAAAACAGGGAAGCAGCCATGATGCAGAGACAAAGCAATGAAGTGCAAGCAAGCCAACTGCTGCATACAGAGTTCACAGTAATGGTTATAAGGTTGCTCAAGGATCATAATGAGTATGTCAAGGACATAGTGAAACAAGGATCCTAGTGAGAATGCCAAAGAGGTGAAAGAACCATAAAGAAGCTTGCCAGGTGCTGCTGACTCTGTGTCGTTGGGGCAGGGAAACGTAATGGCATTGAGCAGAAGCCCTCACAAGGGGCTCTGGAAGCAGCCTCTCCTGCATTTCAGCCTGCCTGGAAAGAGGCAGTGCCACAGAAGAGGAGACACCAGCCCTCAGAAGGCCTTTGGGTGTGGTTCCCTTCTTTCAGGGTGTTGCCTGGGAGGAGGAGGGAAGGGTGGCTGACTCCTGGTAACGAGTGTTTTAGGAGGGCCAGGGCACAGGGGCAGTGTACACTACAGGAGGGCAGGGGCCTGATGTTAGCTCCTCCTGACCTTCAGTGGGCTCTCACCTCCCTGGGCCTGGGTAGTGATTCGCATAGAGCTGCCACTGTCAGATGGAAGACAGGTGATGTTTTCAAGATGGCTTCACTGCTCAGCACCAGCCAAGGGCCCTGTCCTGTGAATGTGAAAGCACACAGGCAGAGCCACCCTCCCTGTGTGGGGCCGGCTTGCAAGGAAGTGAGCAGTAGTGCGGCGTTCCACGCCAGGCAGGGTGATAAGGCCTGTATGTATAGAGGCCAGTGCACACTGCAGCACCCTGCGTGCGTTGCCCTGGGGAAAGGGAAAAGGTCAAACCACTGTCAATAGACCACCGCCTCCCTTGTACACAGCCAACTCCCTATGGACCCCAATCAGAAAATTCTAGGGGAGAGGAAACCTCACCACAGCAAAGTTTGTTTTCACCTCAAGCTATGGTGAAACATGAAACCTACTCCCAAAGGAGACAAGCACTTGGACAGAACTTGCCCCTTGTTAACTTCAGGGACTGGCCGGCCTTTCTCCATTCCACTATCACACTCAGCTTTTGAGGAAGATGTTGGTGCGTGAGGAATAAGCAAAGGGTCCCATGGGGATGTGTGTGCTGGCAAGGACTGCACCTGGTGTCTGTACCCACCCTCGATCGCGGTTCCGTAGAACTCATGGTATGGGCACCATTCCACTCCTCTTTGGATGGCAGGGCTGCATATGCATCAGCCGCTGACTGGGACCTGTTTGTATAAATACTGACAGGGCAACCTACCCAGTTTGCTTCCATGTGTTGCCCAGGAAGAGAGAGAGTTTATAACAGGCATGCTCAAAGAGACAGTGAGACTTAGACTTGGGCACATTCCCCGCTTCAGAGGAGACACAGGTGCCTGTGGTGCATTAGGAAGGCACTGTTGGACCCAGGTGACCAACAAATACCCAGACTTATAGGTGACCTGCATGGGTGCCTGTTGGTGATGGGGACCTTCTTTGATTTAGGAAGCAGTTGTTTTGAACGAGACCTCCCTTTTTGTAAGTGTTCTCTTCTTATATCCCTCTGAAAACCCATTGTAGGAAGCTGAAGTAGAGAGGGAGATTAGATGAAATCGTGTGGACAGAAGAAAGGGTTTTCAGCGTGCAGGGGAATGACATGCTGATAGAAGCTTTGAGGCCCCTTCTCTGAAACTGGAGCCTACAGTTCCCCCCAGAGCCACATCCTTCATGCAGCTCGAGGCCTGCATCTTGGGCTCGGATATGCCATACCCTAGGATATATAACTGTCCAAGGCAGGTGCCTCTGTTTCCTTTAGCAGAGTACAAGGGATGAGCATGGGGTGGAGGCAGTGGGAAAGGGACTCAGCAAGCGAATTCTGCCCTTGGAGATCTGTGATTGGACAAGAGGAGGGGCACAGGATGAACGGATGCCCAGGAAGCCTCAGAGGTGATTTTACCATGATGGAGCCTAAATGGGCAGTCGGACATCACTCTAGGGGTCCCAGATTGGAGAGGGTGCAGGCGGGGCTGAGGGACACACCCCGCCCCATGCACGTTTTTGGGCACCAGGCCTCTAGTATATCTATGTAGAGCAAACAAAGAAAAACTTCTAGAGCACTTTAAGAGAGAGCTTAACAATGGGACAGTCACAGTAGGGGACTTGTCACCACCCTCTGACTTGACTGCATAGGGATTCCATATAAAAAATTAACAAGAAAAGAGACACTCTAAAAGGACACCATGGATCAGATTGATTTAATTGTCATTTTAGAATATTTCACCCCAACGTCGCAGAATATACATTTTTCTCAAGTGCACCTGGATCATTCCCCAAGATAGACCATGGTAGGTCACATAACAAGTCCCTACAAGTTCAAAAAGACTTAAATCATATCAAGCATCTTCTTAGCCACAGTGGAATGAAATGAGAAATCACTAGAGTAAAAAAACCCAGAAACGTTTAAGCATCTGGAGTCTGAATAGCTTGCTTTTAAATAATGAATTGGTTACCAATAAGATCAAGGGAAAATGAAAAATTTCCTGGAAAGATATGAAAATGAACAAACAACAATGCCATATTTCTGGGAAACAGCAAAAGCAGTCCTGAGAGGGAAGTTCATAGCAATACAGGCCTATCTCAAAACAAACATACAAAAAACACCAAGAATAATCAGCAAATAAACTATTTACCCAATACAACTTAAGAATCAGAAAGAGAACAAGAAAAGCCCAGAGTAAGTGAAAGGAATGAAATAATAAAGATTAGGGCAGAAATATCATAGAGACTGAAAAAAATACAAAAAAAAAATGGCACCAAGAGCTGAATATTTGAAAGGATAAACAAAATCAATAAACCATTAGCCAGACTAATCTAGAAACAAAGAGAGGACTCACATAAATAAAATCAGAAATGAAAGTGGAGGAGTAACTGGCACCACATAAATACAAAGGATTGTAAGAAAATACTAGGAACAACTATATGCCAACAAGCTGTGCAATGGGGCTGTATCTCTACCCAAGGCACATGCCTCTGTTTCCTTTAGCAGGGAACAGGTGAAGGAGAGAGGGCAGGGGCAAAAGGGGGAATGCCCAGGGTTGGCACTCAGCAAGCGAATTCTGCCCTGGAGATCTGTGATTGGACAAGAGGAGGGGCAGTGGACTAAGGGGATGCCCAGGAAGCCTCAGAGCCAAGGATAGTATGTAGGTGGGCTTCCTCAGGAACATCCAGCTGCTGCTTCAGGGGCCAGGCTCATACACCCTGGCTGTGAGTGAGGGGTGGGGCTGTGCAGGGTGCCTGTCCCTGATTGGAGGAGACTTTTCAGAAGCCCACCCAGAGAGAGCAGGTAGGGCCTGGACAGGTGCCTTCTGCACCACATGCTCACATCCCCAGTGCCTGCACATGAGCACACTCAGCACAGCCAGGTCCCCGATGCATGCATGGTGAGCAAGTGCCTTGCCTGGCCTCAGCAGGCTCTGCACCCACCCGCTCCTTCACAGCACTGGTCTCAGGGCCAGGGCACAACCAGAGGAAAGCTGTGTTTGGAGATAGACAGGCTCCTGGGGGCCGTGGGCTTCCTCTTAGTTCCACTAGGGGGCCTTCAGCTGAAGGGTGCCTGGGGCAAGAGAGTGCACCTTTGCACCAGGTAGGGCAGGGCAAACAGGATGGCCCAGGAGGCTGTTAGGTTCACCATGGAGCAGGAAGGTGGTGATAACCAGGACATACAGGCAGAGGAGGTTTGGAGGGATGCCTTCGGGCAGGAGCTGGAGAACAACATGCAGGTGCAGGAGGCAATGACCCAGGAGCTGAGGCTGCAGGCAGGTGAGGAGGTTTGGCTAGATGTTGAGTCGGGGAGGGAGGAGGGATGTGTGGCTGCAGAGCAGTTTGTGCAGGGAGAGGAGGGTGAGGTGCAGCATGGAACCCAGAGTGAAGATCAAGGGGAAGACAAGGGGGAGGAGTTGCAGGCACAGGAGTTGCAGGCACAGGAGTCCTGTGGCAGGAGGGCCTTCTGCACGTGGTGCCAGGGCAGGGCATGTGGGCAGGGGAGAAGGTTTTCCCAGATCTGCAGGTGGGGAAGGAGGAGGCGGTGGTGAGTGAAGAGCTGAGGCTGGAGGAACAGGTGACTGGGGTCCTGCAAAGGCCCTATGGCCAGGAGCAGGGGTGGATGGGGGAACAATTAATTGCAGGGGAGCAGTTTGTCCAGTAGGGTGAGGGGGAGTGCGCCATGGAGGCAATGGAGCAGGTGGGAGAGGCGGAACCACAGTCAGAGGCAGAGGCAAAGCCACAGAAGAGAAGCCAGTGCAGCAGAAGCAGGCCCAGTCAGGTCCCTGGGGTGAGTGCACCTGGTCCCCGCTAGAGGTGCTCCAGGCCCTTCAGGTGGAGATGGAGCTCGTGACCAGCAAGCCAGCAGGGTCATCTCTAGGCTCAGGCGCAGGACCCAGCAGAGGCTCAAGCCCTATTTTGAACAGAGCAGCCTAAATATCCAGCGCATCCCTGGGTTCTGGGCCACAGCTGTATCCCTTTTTTTGTAAAAATATATTTAAAATGTCTTTATCCATTAAGGTATTACATAAGTGTCCTTAACCCCCATTACCTCCCAATGCTCTCAACTCATGCCCTCACACCCCAGAGGGTGTCTGTGTCCTTTGCTTAGGCCTACACGCATGCATACAAATCCTTTGACTGATAGGGAAGCATCAATCAGACTGTCAAACTTTAGAGAGAAGGTAGAGGAGGGTGGGGGTAAGGAGGAGATATCAATAGATATCACTAGATCTGTTTTTGTTCATCAGTTTATGTTGTTCATTATATTACATAAATGAGTGGAATTATGTGGTATTTATCTTTCTCCAACTCGCTTATTTCACTGAGCATAATGGTCTCCAATTCCATCCAGGCTGTTGCAAATGGTAAGAACTCATTTTTCAGTGCTGTGTAGTAATCCATTGTGTTGATGTACCAAGGTTTTTTCTTCTGCTCATCTGCAGGTTGGCAGTTAGGCTGTTTCTAAATCTTACCTATGGTGAATTGTGATGCTATGAACATAGGGGTCCATATATCCTTTCTGATTGGTGTTTCTAGTTTCTTGGGATATATTCCTAGAAGTGGGGTCACTGGGTAAAATGGGAGTTCCATTTTTTATTTTTTAAGCATATTCCATACTGTTCTCCTCAGTGGCTGCACCAGTCTGCATTCCCACCAGCAGGGCTCGAGGCTTCCTTTGTTTCTGCATCCACACGAGCACTTGTCGTTGTTGATTTATTGATGATAGCCATTCTGACAGGTGTGAGATTGGACCACATTGTTGGTTTGATTTGCATCTCGGGTGGTTGGTGACTTTGGCCATGTTTCCATATGTCTCCTGGCCTTCCTTGTGTCTTCTTTTGAAAAAGTGTCTATGCAGGTCCACTGCCCCTTTTTTGATTGGGTTGTTTATCTTCCTGTGTTAAGTGGTATGAGTTCCCTGTAAAAGTTGGAGATTAAACCCTTATCAGTGATATCATTCTCAAACATGTTCTCCCATGCAGTGGGCTTTCTTGGTGTTTTGTTGATAGTTTCTTTTGTTGTGCAAACGATTTTTATTTTGATGTAGTCTGCTTTGTTTGTTTTCTCTTTAGTTTCCATTGCTCTAGGAGCTGGATCGGTGAAGGTATTGCTTTGCCACATGTCTGCATGTGGATTCCTCTAATTTTTTTTTTTTTTTTATGTTTTCCCATCTTATGTTTAAGTCCTTTATATCCATTTGGAGCTTATTTGTGTATATGGTGTAAGTTGGTGATCTGGTTTCATTTTTTTGCATATATCTGTCCAATTTTCCCAACACCATTTATTGAAGAGACTATCTTGACTCCATTGTATGTTCATGCCTCCTTTGTTGAATATTAATTGAGCATAATGGTTTGGGTCCATTTCTGGTTCTATATTCTATTCCATTGGTCTATATGTCTGATCTCGTGCCAGTACCAGGCTGTTTTGAGAACAGTGGCTTTGTAACACAGCTTGGTATCTGGTATTGAGATGTGGTAACACATTTATCTTTTTCTTCTGCTGTATCCTTGAGGGTAAAGGCACGGGACCACTAGGTGCATGGGGAAGTGCAGGAGGAAGGAGTCAGCGGGAACAGTCTGGATGGAAAAGCTACACATTGAGAGAAGCTCAGGGTAGTGAGCCCCAGTCTGGCTCAGGATCATGGCGACACCCTCTCTCTTTTATGGGCACCGCAGACTGATTCCTGTGAGTCCAGGGGCA
Organism: Corynorhinus townsendii; assembly: GCA_026230045.1. Taxonomy (NCBI): domain Eukaryota; kingdom Metazoa; phylum Chordata; class Mammalia; order Chiroptera; family Vespertilionidae; genus Corynorhinus; species Corynorhinus townsendii. The sequence goes on from JAPDVU010000016.1 coordinate 2,617,564, forward strand.
GAACTCCAACACAGATGCATGCATAGAACAGGGTCTGTTGCCCACAGATGGGACTTTGTTGCAAGGCATCTTCTGGGACCAACTAATGTTTCCCTAGAAGCCTTCTGTATGTCCGGCTCCTCAGTCAGAAGCAGCAATGAGTAATGTGTGGCCTGTCAAGCCCTCAGATTGCAACAATCTGCTGGGAATCGGGTCTGTCAGGAAACAGTGCCCACTGGCTGTGGTAGCCAAGCCCAGATAGATGTTTTCCCACTATCCCAGCCCCAAGACCTACCTTGGGTCCCTGTCCTGCCAGGACCTGGGATTGCTTGTATAATCTTCCTTTGCATGCGAGTGGCTCTACGTGAACTGGCCCTCGGGTTCTTTCTTGGATGCAGCCAATCAGTGGACTCTCACAACTAGGTTGGGTTTTGAGTGGCCAGGGATCTGTAAGGGATGACACTCTGGAGAGCAGTTTTCCTGGAGCCCTAAAGTGCTGGGCCCTCTTCAAGGACAGCTGTCAGGGGCTCCCCACAAAGCAGGATGGCCATTACCCAAGTGCCATGACCTCACACTGGGCCAGCAGTCAGGGGTGATTGATTGTTGATGCCACCTGGCAGGGTATGGGTTCTGCAATGTTTCCCACGAGGCGCCAGGTCAGGAGGCTGGGTGGGTGGGGTGGAGATGTTCCTGGTTCTGCTGGCTCTACACTGTGGGGTGCCATGGGACTTGCCCTGAAGTTACCCAATAAAATAACTGTTACTTAATCAAATCGGTCTTTCTGGTGGGGGGTAGGGGTAGGGGCGGCGGTGGGTGGGGGAACAACTCTAAGTCTGATGGCATTGCCAGTGTGTCATTAGGTGTCAAGAGCACAGTGCCCTCAGTGTGGTGGAAGGACAGGCAGGCACTATTGTATGGGAATGCCTGCTGCGGGTGGTGGAAGCTCTGGACTCAAATGGGCTGGATTCAAACCACAGCTCCAAAAAGTCACTAAGGAGAGAAACCCAGTCATCGCTAAGTGACGTCATTACCCTGAGGATTGGGCACTTAGCATATTAGCCTTTTATATATATAGATACTCTTGAAATGCCTGGGTAACTTGTAACTTCCCTTTTTCTGGATCCCTGGGGGCACAACCTAATGTGCTTGAGCACCAGGACAGATACCACAAATTTCTTCATTGTTATGTGAATTGTTGACTGTTGACTAATCTACACCCATCTAAGTATGTGTCTATCATTTTAGTTTTTATCCAGTTCCACAGGTTCTCCCAGTCACCCCAACACATTTTGCTTTATCCCGCCTCTCTAATCTATGACCAATGGATTTCTTGTAACCTACCTATGTCTCCTCATTTGATTGTGATGAATAAAAATAGAAAAAAGCCCACCCGTCCTTCTCCAGAGCACTTTCCCAATCCATTGAGATAATGCTTCCCGGCAATTGTCTACACTTTGCTCAAATAAACTCACAGCGTTCTTTACAGGTTTGAATGTTTTTTACGTTAACACAGTAATGAAAACATAGCCAGAGAATGGTACAAGAACAAAGATGCACTGATGCCTGGCAGGTGATGTTCAGTGGCTAGAGCATGGCAGCACCCCCAAGGGTGCTGGGTTCAGTTCCCAGTCAAAGGTACCTACTTTGGATGTGGCTTGCTCCTCTACTCCCCTAATCTCCAGATTGGGATCATGTGGGAGGCAACCAGTCAATGTCTCTCTCTCCGCCCTCACTCCCTCCTTCCCACTCTATGAATCTTTCTCAGCAGCAGGTCCTGCATTTCACTACCAGTTGATTAGAACTGGCTCAGAAAAGGAAACCCATTTGCCATTCCTTTTCCATTAGGCAGCATATCCTCTCTACAGATGAGATGGAAAGAAAGAAAGAAAGAAAGAAAGAAAGAAAGAAAGAAAGAAAGAAAGAAAGAAAGAAAGAAAGAAAGAAAGAGAAAACAGTTTAAATATCCTCAGGTCCTTCAATAGCTTTTGTGCAGAATATTCCCTAGGATAGACCCCACCCTTCTCCCAAGACACAGTTCAGTTATTGATTTATTTTAAATGTGATTCCCAGAACTGAGTATGGTCCCCAGGAAATATTACTTGTGAAAAGGACATTCACTTCTCTTAATGCAACTTGGAATTGCATTAGCTTTTTTTGTGGCCACTGTTCCAGACTGCTGCCTCTCACTGAGTTTGCAATAAATGAAAATGGGTTCTTGTAGATGCACTGCTCTTTAACTATGTTATCCTGTTGTGTGGGTTGTTTTTTTAAAGCCCGAGTACAAGACTTCATTTTGCATCCTATTAAATTCTACGTTGTTAATTTCCCACATAGTTCTGGTAGTTGTGGAGATATTTTTAATCTTGACTTTTGCCATCCAATAAATTTGTGGCCCTTGGCACGTTATCTTTGTTTCTTTTTCATTTGTTTATATTTTTATTGATTTCAGAGAGGGAGGGAGGGAGGGAGAGAGAGAGAGAGAGAGAGAGAGAGAGAGAGAGAGAGAGAGAGAGAGAGAGAGAGAAACATCAATGATGAGAGAATCATGGATGGTCTGCCTCCCACACGCCCCCTCCTGAGGATTGAGCTCACAACCTGGGCATGTGCCCTTGACCGGAATTAAACCTGGGAGCCTTCAGTCCCCAGGCCGGTGCTCTATCCACTGAGCCAAACTGGCTAGGGCCGCATGTTACCTTTGAATGTGATAAGTTGCCTTCATTTCACAGTTATTGATTCAAATGTTAAGCTGGACTAGGTCAACTTCAAAGGTTCCCCAGAGACCCATGTTGTTCTCCCAGCGTGATCTACAACAATAATGTTAAGGTCAACTTCAAAGGTTCCCCAGAGACCCTATGCTGTCTACTGACTGGGAGCACTTTATCATTCTAATCAGCTTTGAGTTGTGTCCCTTATTCAATACACTAGAGGCCCAAATGCATGAAATCCATGCAAGGGGCTCGGCCCATGCAGCCACGGCGGCTTGCCTTGGCCCTTGCAGGCCAGGATTCATCCGGAAGGTCATGTGGTTGTCCGATCTATTTAGCATAGTATGCTTTTATTATTATAGATAAGGGGCATTTCTTGGACCTTTGCACTGTTATAGCTCTGGGGATACCACAGACCATGTTATCCAAGCTAAAGGTCTCTAGTTGTTTTGTTCTTATTGTTTTATGTCAATCCTTATTGGTGGATATATTTTCATTGATTTTTAGAGAGAATGGAAGGGGATGTGGGGAGTCAGAGAAACATCTATATGAAAGAGACACATCAGTTGGTTGCCTCCACACTTGGGCAACCCAGGTGTGTGCCCCTGATATGTGCCCCTGACTGGAATTAAACCCAAGTCCCTTTGGTATGTGGGCCAGTGCTGTAACCACTGAGCAACACTGACCAATGCATCTAATTGTTTTCAGGTAGCTTCCAAATCACTTCCCAAAAGGACTGTCTCTGGTATTTCCCTTCCAAAACAGAAAATTTAAGTGTGCCTTGTCTTGTTAGTTAAACCAGGAGTACATCCTACCTAATAAAGAGGGAATATGCTAATTGACCGTAACAGCCTCACAAAAATGGTTGGGCCCACAGCCAATAAGGAGGGAATATGCAAGTTGACTGCCACACCCTCAAAGATGGTGGTGCCCAGAGCTACAAGATGGCAGCACCGAGTCCCCTCAGGGCCCCCAGCCGCCAGAGTGGCCAGGGCCAGCCTCTGTAGTCTCCCAGTCCCCTCAGGCCCTCCAGTCGCCCAGAGCCATCCTGAGGTGCACGCTAGCCTTGGATGGTGGCTGCCCAACCAACGCCCTAGGCACAGGAAAGCCTCGGATGGTGTCTGACCAGGGCCGCCGGAGGCTCAGGTAACCAGGGCTGGCCAAGGCTTGTGCTGCCAGCAGTGGCAGCAGCAGAGGTGTGATGGGGGCTTCGCCTTCCCCTGATCGCCTCGTTGCCTCCCGACCTGAGGGCTCCCAGACTATGATATGGGAAAGGCCAGCCTGAGGAACCCCCCTCCAATGCATGAATTATCATGCACTTATCTAGTAAGTACATAATACTCTATTTTTATCTAGGGATTAATGTCAAATATTTAATGTGTAATAAAAGCAACTAGTATGATGTCTGACCTAAGACAGCCATATAATACGTATTTCTGTTGGTGTTTCCATTTTTTTTAAAGTACTTAGTTATAGACAAGGAGGTCAGCCTTTTGTTTCTGTTCACTAGATATATACTCCACATTTGTTAATCTATATATGTGCTTTGCTGAGACCTGAAGACATACGTCTATTGAAATAACTAGAATTCTTATTTTATAATTATTTATTTGTGCCAACTCAAGATTCTATGCCTGCCTAACCGTGTTTCTTCCACATTTGCAGTCTGAAGTCATTCTTTTTGTGAAAACTGAAGCTCAATAGGTAGGCATCCTCTTGTTACTTTTATATCAGGTTGCCCTTTGCCCCTTGCTTTTTCCTTATTGGAGTCTAAAGAGGCTTTATTTTTCTTAAAGTAATGTAATAAAGACTTTATTTTCCTTATTGTAGTCTAAAAGGCTTTGTTTTTAATTTCAGTTTATTTGGGGCTTTTGGCCTTCTTTTTAAAAATATATATTTTTATTAATTTCACAGAGGAAGGGAGAGATAGAAACATCAATGATGAGAGAGAATTCCTGATTGGCTGCCTCCTGCATGTGCCCCCTGGGGTTTGAGCCCACAAACTGGGCGTGTGCCCTGACTAGGAGTCGGTGCTTCATAAGTTGATGCTCAAGTCACTGAGCCTTGGCAGCTGTGTGGGCTTTTGCCTTTCTGGGACGAGCCTCGGATCCCAGGTCTCTTGTTTGTGTTCATTGCTAGTTAGCACCCTAGCTCTTACAAATATGAGGCATGTCCTCTTTGAGTTCAAGGTAGTCCCGAGCTCTGTGTCGCATCACCTTGATTTATTTAGATGTCTCTCTCCCCAAATCAGCTCCGTTTAAAACTGGACAACCAATGGGTCTAAGCTGCCTGTCCTGTCACCACTTGAGCCAATTCTGCAGAGACAGGGTTGATCCATATATGAGTATTTATTCCAATAATGGTGGCAGTATGGGACAGCAGCAGGCCACCCACACAAACCTGATCTGTACCCCCTATAAGCCAGCTGCTTATATGGGGTACAAGGACAAAGATTTTTGGGCAAGTGGTCAAAAGGAATAAGAATGTGTATACATGAGGGTTACAATTCAGAGGCAATACAGACTGGAGTTTTGCAAAGAACTGTGATTTTGTAAAGGGCTGGGGCTTTGCAAAAGGCTGGAACTTCTGCTTTCTGCAACAAAGTTGTTAATCTTTCTATGATAACTAGAGGACCAGTGCATGAATTTGTGCACTGGTAGGGTCCCTTGGCCTGGCCAGCGACCGGGGACAGCTGGCTGGAGGGAAGGGACCTCAGGAGGTTGGATGTGGGAGCGTACTGACCACTAGAGGGCAGCTCCTGCAAGGAGCATCTGCTCCCCTGGTGGTCAGTGCACATCATAGCAACCGGTCGACTGGTTGTTTGGTTGACCAGTTGTAATGGTTGCTTAGGCTTTTAGATAGATAGATAGATAGATAGATAGATAGATAGATAGATAGATAGATAGATGGATAGACAGACAGACAGACAGACAGACAGTTCCTGGATGTGGATGTTGGGTTGTATTTCCAAGTGAGCTCCTAGATCCTGCTTGCAACCCCCAGCCAGGTTAGAATGTGCCTACATTAATCAGGACAAAATACTCCAAGTTAGCAGAATATGTTTAATGTTTTTGTAATTAACTAGAGGCCTGGTGCACAAAATTTGTGCACTTGAGGGAGAGGGGCCTCTCAGCCCAGCCTGCACGCACTCGCCATCTGGGAGCCCCTCGGGGAGCAGGCCTAAACTGTCAGTCGGACATCCTTAGCACTGCCACTGAGGCAGGAGAGGCTCCCGCCACTGCCACTGCACTCACCAGCCATGAGCCCAGCTTCTCGCTGAGCAGCCCTCCCCCCCGCCCCCCGTGGGAGCGCACTGACCCCCAGGGGGCAGCTCCTGCATTGAGCATTTGCTCCCTGAGGGGTCAATGCATGTCATAGCAGCCAGTCATTCTGCCTTTTGGTCGATTTGCATATTAGTCTTTTAATGTATAGGATAGCTAGTCTTCATTGTTCTATATCTGCCCCTAACAAAGTCACCCTAGCTACTAGAGACAGCTGCTATATTCCTCACAGGTGTGAGTCAAGGCTCCCTTACCTTCAGGCAACAAGCCCTGTCCCTTTTAGTGAGGATTGCTTAACAACTTCAGCAGCTTCTCACAAAGATGCTGATAATCGCTTAAACACAGATTTCAGCTACCAGGCCTATGAGACCACCCCTTTCCTCCATGCCCTCAAAGACCCTCAACTGAGCGAGTCAATCCCACCCTGCCTCTCATTCCAGCATTACCTCTGCCCTATTCTCAGGGTCATCTCATACTGTCTAAGTTACAGCCCCCTCCTTGCAGCTGCATTCTGCAAACCTTGAGCACTTATTATATCCTGGGCTCAGTGTTAGGGAGGCAGGCTGGAAAAAACCACAACCCTGTTCTTTTCCAGACTCTTTCTGCATACTGCCTAAGTAGTTCCATCTTGGCACACCGTAGTGCGCAAACTAACCTTTCCGACAAAGTTTTACAACCCATGTGCCATGGTAAATGAACTTCCATTATCCCCACTCTTATTCACCTTTTTGCTGACACTTCTTTAAGTATTTTCTCTTTTCTCATACCTGCAAGGGTTTTTACAGCTTTGACATGTGTGTTAGTTTTCTACTGCTGCCATAACAAATTATCACAAATGTAGTGGCCTGGATCCAAGCAAATGTGTTACAGTTCTTAGCATAGAAGTCTGACGTGAGTCTCACCAGGCTGCAATCCTGGTATCAGGAGGCTGCTGCATTCCCTTCTGGAGGCTCTTGGGGAGAATGTTTCTTTCCACCCATATTCTGTGACTGGTGACCCCTCCCGCCATCATTAAAAGCCAGGAATATTGCATCTTGTGACTACACTGAAGTCACATATCCCCATGATTTCCTCTCATGCCCCAATCCTCCACTTTTAAAATCCCTTGTATTTGAATTGGGCCCACCTTGGTAGTCCAGAATCATCTATCTTAAGGTCAATTGGTGAGCAATCTTCGTTCCATCTGTAGCCTTAATTCCCCTTTACCCGGTAAATTAACATTCATTGGTTCCCAAGATTAGAATGTGGACATATTGGGTGGGATTGGACAGGAGGGCTATTCTGGCTATCACTCCCTGTTCAAAACTGACATGTACGTTTTCATTCCTCTTCCTTCCCTCGTTTCTTTTCTTAGTGAATAGCATCACATCCTGGGTATTGGGGTCGCTGAAGGAGGAATACACGAGGCCAAAGTGGGAAGGGATTATAAATTTACTAGAGGCCCAAAGCACAACATTCTTGCAAGAATAGGCCTTCTTTCGCCTGGCTGCCAGCACCGGCTTCCCTCTGGCACCTGGGACCCGGGCTTCCCTCGCAGCCCCAGCTTCATCTGAATAAATAAATCTAAAGTAATATAGAATTTGTTTAGTCCTTTTCCAGCCTTTAAAAGGAAAAAAACGTTTTTTCTGTATTTGCCTAGGAAGTAAGCATTCTTTAATTTATTGAAATAATTATATGATACGTTTTTTCAATCAGGTACTTATTTACTTTAAAAAAAGTAGTCTTAATTATGGGAACTGAAGTTTTACTATCTTATGCTAGTGTTTAATACCCTTTTGTCACTTTGAGTGAATAAAGTCTAACACTGTTTAATAATAATGAAGATATGTAATCTTTTGGTAAAATAATTTTTACAATCTTCCCAGGGTTTGAATTTTAAGAAACTTTTATTTGATATAGAATTAGCCATTGGTCATTCCAGTAGGCCCTGAAATGCCTCAGAGATTTGTTTTCTCTTTTTATGAAGGGAAATGTTATACTGAAGGTACATGGGAAGCTTTGCCAAATAAATAATATCTATATTCTATTTTTATATGCCTATCATTAACATAGATTCTGATATGCTTTCACTTATAACTATTACTATTTACAATATTGTAGAATATTGTGTTTTGCAGAAAAAGACAACATTTCATTATAATCAAAACCATAACTGTCTCAGTTTAAATCTCTTCTTGTCATTTAGAGATAGTCACTGTTTTGTTGTAATGCATTTGGAAGAATGGTACATCTCCTGAGGGATTCATGGAAAGGACTCTGACGTATTCAGATCATCCCCTTTAAACTGGATGAAAATTATTAGAACTTGCCCTAACTGCTTTGGATCAGTGGGTAGAGCATCGGACTGCAGACCGATAGATCCCAGGTTCGATTCCAGTCAGGGGCATGTACCTTGGTTGTGGGCACATCCCCCGTAGGAGGTGTGCAAGAGGCAGCTGATCTATGTTGTTCTCTCATCAAAGTTTCTAACTCTCTATCCCTCTCCCTTCCTCTCTGTAAAAAAATCACTAAAATAGATTTTTTAGAATAAATCTTTATTGTTCAGATTATTACAGATATTCCTTTTTATTTTTCCCCATAGCTCCCCTCCACCTGATTCCCCACCCCACCCCATCCCTTACCCCCCGCCCCCACTGTCTTCATCCATAGGAGTAAGATGTTTGTCTAATCTCTTCCCGCACCCCTCACACCTGCTTCCCCTGAGAGTCATCAGTCCACTCCCTTTCTATGTCCCTGATTCTATTATATTCACCAGTCCATTCTGTTATTCAGATTTTTATTCGCTTGATTTTTAGATTCACTTGTTGGTAGGTATGTATTTGATGTCATTTTGTTGTTCATAATTTTTATCTTTACCTTTTTCTTATTCTTTCTCTTTTTAAAGAATACCCTTCAGCATTTCCTGTAATCCTGGTTTGGTAGCGATGAACTCCTTTAGCTTTTTCTTGTCTGTGAAGCTCTTTATCTGACCTTCAACTCTGAATGATAGCTTTGCTGGGTAGAGTAATCTTGCTTGTAGGTTCTTGCTGTTCATCACTTTGAATATTTCTTGCCACGCCCTTCTGGCCTGCATAGTTTCTGCTGAGAAATCAGCTGACAGTCGTATGGGTACTCCCTTGTAGGTAACTAACCGTTTTTCTCTTGCTGCTTTCAAGATTCTCTCTCTGTCTTTTGCCCTTGGCATTTTAATTATGATGTGTCTTGGTGTGGTCCTCTTTGGATTCCTTTTGTATGGGGTTCTGTGCGCTTCCTGGACTTGTAAGTCTATTTCTTTCACCAGGTAGGGAAAGTTTTCTGTCATTATTTCTTCTAATAGGTTTTCAGTATTTTGCTCTGTCTCTTCTTCTGGCACCCCAAAAATTCGGATATTGGTACGCTTGAAGTTGTCCCAGAGGCTCCTTACACTATCTTCATATTATTGGATTCTTTTTTCTTTTGGTTTTTCTGGTTGGGTGTTTTTGTTTCCCCATATTTCAGATCTTTGGTTTGATTCTTGGGGTACGTTGATCTACAGTTGAGTTTCTGTATAGTCTTTATTTTAGACAGTGTATGCTTCATTTCTGACAGGTCCTTTTCCATTTTTTTTGGCATTCTCATTAAGGTCCTTGAAGGTCTCACTAAGCTCCTCAGAAGTGTCATCAAGTTTCTCGGCGATTTTTAGAAGATTCTTGAGTAACCTTATAAGTGTGGTTCTGAACTCTATGTCGTCCAGTAGTTTACTTTCCTCCGTTTCTTTCATTCGTGACATGTTTCTTTGTTTCCACATTTTGGCTGCTTCCCTGTGTTGATGTAGTGGCTTTGTGTGGTAGGTGAGCTATAGGGGGCAGTAGCTCAGCCTCCCCAATCACCTGATGTGACGCTCTTGGTACACCCCTTTGTGGGCTGAGTGCAAAGTCTTGGTGTAGTTAAGTCTTAATTGGTGTTGGTGCGCTGGGAGGAATTGACCTCCAGGCCAATCGGCTGTGAGGACTCGCTGTGTCTATAAAAACTGCTGTGCTGGAGACACGCTTATGGTGCAGGACTTGTTTGAGTGGGGCTTTGGTGCTCGCTGAGTCTGCCTCTTGAATGTGTCACTTATGGATGTGAGGAGTTGAAATTTGGTTTCTCACACTGACCACTAGGTATACTGGCTTCTGGATCTCCAATGGGGTGCAGGTCAGCTATTGTCTGAGTCCACCCAGCAGGAGCTACGGCGAGAGCTACAGTTTTCTCCTCTTTGCTTGGGTTTGGAGATTTTGGAGCTGTCTGATCCGGGCTGCAAGTTTGTTAGGTTAAGCTGCAATATGGCAGTCCATTCATATGCAAAAGCCGCTGCTTGGAGCTTGGGTGGGTTTGTAGGTTGTGTGGGGTGGGGTCTCAGGGTGTCACTAGGCTAGGGCGTGGCAAACAGCAATGGCTGCTAGTTAGCTGACTCTGTGTTTCCTACTGTGTCCCGTCCTGTGCCCCAGCTCAGATAAACAATTATTCCTGTGCACAGCTCTGCAAGCAGAGCCCCCTCACTTTCAGACCCGATAGCAGACAATCCAGCTTCTCCCCGTAGGAGTTTGGGTCCCCCACGTCTCCCCAGAAACTGTATTTCAGAGTAATCGGGGGCTTGTCTCCCCTTTGGCTTGTAAAAAGCAAAGCCTGCCGCCAGCCCAGATCCCGCACCTCTGTACCTCAGCTTTTCAGTGCTTGTGCATGTCTCAGTGCTCTTTTCTCTTTCCTTCTAGTTGTAGAACTTCCACTCAGCCAGCTTTCCCGTGGTTCTCAGTGATAGACGTTTTGTCTTTTAGTTGCAGTTTAAATTGTTGTGCGAGGCAGCAGTTTAGGTGTTTACCTACGCGACCATCTTGGATTCTCCCCTTAAACTTTCGAAGACAGAGCTAGGAGAAAAAACTGTACTCTAAAATAGATATTTTTTTAAAAGACTATTATTAGAACTCTAGACTATCTGAATTTATAGAAATACTATCAGGTAAAATTGGGGGTAACCAAAAAATTGATTATGCGACTAAGTGAACTCAAAATAATCATATAGTTTTGTAACTTTTGTTGAAAGTGTTGCTAATTCTTAAACTTTTTTGTTTTTCAGATATAGGGAAGCATTTTTAAAGCAATTTGGTAAAGTATATATTTTTCTCCCTACCTGATCCCTCCAGAATGTGGTAATTCTTAATGAATGAGTCATGGCAGTACATTTCTTTGAATGAATTCAGTTTCCAGCTGTGGCCTTAGTAACCAAGATGTGGATTGCCAGGTCTAATGTACCTGGGTTCAGACTATCACCAGAAAGTTTTAAGGAATTAAGCCAATACAACCCTCTTAGATAAAGCCTAGTATGTTGCTTTGTCACATCATTCATGGCAGTCTTTCCAGGGAAGGAATGAAGGTTACTTTCCTGAAAACTGGCAAGGAAGGCATCTTGAGACATCATTGGAGTGGTCCTCAAGAACTTGAGAAATTCACCCAACTCTTCAGGTATTGCAGGCAAGCCTGATGGTAACTAGGTGGCTTAGCTTCTTTGCCTTTTGAGATTAATTAAAGCTTGACCATAAGATTCCAGGAAAGATCTACTTAAAAAGGTGGGGAGCTATGTGATCAAGTGTTATTGTATTGTGTTTATGCAAATGTCTGGCCAAATTGTAACTGGACTTAATACAGTACATAAATTAGTCTTAATTGGGATCTTTAATAAAAATGAGGGTGATTGGGGGTGGGTGTTGTGTTTCAATTGGGAATTATTAGAACTGAAATGATTCTTTCTTCTGTAATTCTTGCATTCTATCTTTTGCCCAATAATACTAAAATTTATAACACAGTTTTTCTCCACCACTTAACAAATCCTACTCATACATAGGGAATACAACCTCTAGACACCATTGCTACCTCCTTATGTGCCCGGGCCTTACTGTCCTTCTGACAGAGAGCAAGGGTATCTTGGCCCTGAGAGAAATTGGCATCCCTCCTCAGTATGAAGCAATTTCAGAATAGACTCTATGCCCCTTTCTTATGACAGAATTCAGAGCCAAGACTCCTGAGGGGATGTGGTAGGCAGTTATATAGACATAAGCAGAGCAAGGATGATGGGTCACCTGGAGAAGAAATGGATGGGACATGCTTCTCACCACTCCAACTTCTCTGAAGGTAGCAATGGAGGAACCTCTGTAGAACAGACCTTTAATTTTGCTTATTCGGAGTTGGGACAACTATGTATGGCACATATATAACTATTCTATTTATTTTGAGAAAAAGGTCACAAATGGGGACCTTTATATGTTGGGACACACTGTCCTGGAAAAGGATGCAGGGATGTTTTCTCTAAAAGTTGCTGCAATATCTTCCTGTGGTGAGTGTCTGACTTTTAATGAGTTATTATTGTCTTTAAATGTCTAATAACTACAATATGAATTGTTCTGATAATTTCACCCTCCCTTACCGTAATGTACATGCTAAGCTGCAGGCTGATTGATTTCTGAAATGTGGGATAACTGTTTATATATCCCTGCCAACAGCACTGGGGAGCCCTGTTTCTTAGAACTACAGACCATTTTTAAGCCCAGAAACATCACAGGGTCTGAACCAAAAGAGACCTTCTCACAGCTCCAGCACTAAACTTCAGTGATGATCTCCACGTGTGGAGCCCTGATGAATATATTACTTTAACCATTATTCTCATGTTGGTAATGGTAGACTTTCCTAATGTGGAAGTGACCCGACTGACTTATAGCATGGTAAAAGCCCTGAATGTCACTTCCAGGGCTATACATGACATAATAAATCAAAAGCTGAGATAAGTCGGAAATACATTTCTAGGGAGTCGAACAGCAGTAGATTTTTTGCTGTTGCGGCATAACCGTGGTTGTGAGGAATTTAAAGGAATGTATTGCTTTAATATTTCTGACAACTACTGATAGAAACAACAATCAACTAATTAGGGAAACCATTTCCAAGGTCAAACAACATGAAGGGTTTTGTTTTGTTTTGTTTTGTTTTTGTAATCCAACCTAACTTCCTGGCTACTTAACCTGTTTGGGTTACAGGAACTCTTTAATTGTCCTCTTGTTTATTTTGTATAGCCTGGTTTCTTGCTGCTGTACTCAATGCCTTCCTCTTTTTAGATCCTGCATTCACTGTATTCCATCCCCAAGAACTGCTATCAAGGCAGAAGCAAATGCAGTCTAGTAGGATGGGTTTTTTCATCTAAAACTAATCTCATAGATATAGATGATACAGTAGTGGGGAAATGAGAGGGGCAGAAATAGAATGTTGGGGATCAGCCAGAATGGTAAGAAATATTAATCATGCCCTGTTAGCTGTGATTGTTTTGTTCTGATTTAAGAAGGCACATTTTAACCTGGCTGTAAGTTTTATGTGGGACCTGGTAGCTCACCTGCAAATGTGGCCCATCCTTTCCATGCAGGAGGTGCCTGTTATCATGGAAAGATTAGCAACCTTATTGAGACATCAGAGGCACCAGCCCTTTGAAGACCCCCAGACCTTGCATACCCATAGGCCTTTTCAAATCTCCAGCCCACATTACCTGTAAACTGCCTATGAGAACCATGCCATGTCCCCAGATACCCAAGGCCTTGTTATCAATACAGACACTCAGGGCCTTGTTATCAAGACAAAGTCTGTGCCTAAATGGAATGCTCAAGGACTCTGAGCCTACGAATCCTAATCTGGCCAAGATACCATGAGATAGTGCAAAGACACATGGTACACTGTGCCCTTCTGTAGCCAGTATGATTGGTGTCACTGTTGGAATTAATCCTTCTTTGTCTAAATGGTTTAAAAGTACTTTACTGACCACCTACTTGGCTGGAGTGAGGAGAGAGAGCAGCTAGGGTGAAGTGTGTGAAAAAGTCTGCTAGAGAGAGCAGCTGGGCAGGAGAGACAGGAAAAGCTGCTGAGCCAGAGAGCTCAGATACCGCTCTGATGTGAGGCAGAGAGTCTAGGAGGCAGTGTGCGGCTGTTCAGATAAAGCTGTGGGTACAGAGACTGATGCTATTTCATTGGAAAGAGATGCATTTACCACCTGGAGTCCAGCTCCCTGCCTGTACGGACTTTGCTGTGAGGACTGTTCTTGTCTGATGGCTATATGACCACTGGCTTCAGCAATAAAGACTCCTTCTACACACCCACAACCTCTCATTGGCGTCTCCTTCTAAGACCCGGAGTTCTAGGAGGTCCAGCCGAAAGCAGGTGGACTTGGACCCAACAGTAACCTATTGTTACTGTCAGCAGAGGATAAAGGAGGAACTTGGACTAAGTTCCCAAGAGTTAGGACAGTGGGCAGGGTCAAGTAGGAACCAGCCTGGCATAGTCAAATGGGAGAACTTAGAATACATTGACTCACAGCCACTCAGAACAACTCAGAGCTAGTCAGACCAGCAGAGCTGTGTGGTGCTCTTGCTGCTGACTCTGACATGATTCATTTGGCACACTCTTTTGCCTACTTCGCCATATAATCTTTGTCTTTCTACCAAATATAAGAAGCTGTTTTATGGTGGGGGTAGAGCAGATATTTGTGTGGATGACCTGCTGCTCGCCCATACTGCTGGCATTATTAGAATAAACACTCATATATGTTACACCTCTGTCTCTGTTGAATTGGCTCAGGTAGTGACAAAAAGCCGGGATCCATTGATTGTCCGGTCAGAAGAATTAAATTGATTTAATTCCCTTCAGCTGATGAGTAACCTGAATCTGAGTGTAAAATAAAATTCTTTGCAGCTGTGTAGTTTGTGATACAAGCTTTAACTGGAATATCCTTCAGTACCTTTTTCTGTTTATCCTCCCTTTGTACTTAGCACTAAGCTTCTCTGCCATTCATGAATTTCCATTCAGGGAAGTGTGTTGGAGAAGGTAATCTTCCTTATGCACTAAATTTTGGATATAATGGACTAACTTGGGTGAGGGGTTTTCCATTAAAGCTAAAAATCCATCCTATCTAATAATCTAATAAAGAGGTAATATGCAAATTGACAATCACTCCAATACACAAGATCGCTGCCCCTGAGTGGACAAATATGGCCACCCCCATGTGGACACTAGGTGGCTGCCACAAGATGGCCAGCAGGGGAGGGCAGTTGGGAGATACCAGGCCTGCCAGGGAGGGCAGTTCGGGGAGATCAGGCCAGCAGGAGAGGGCAGTTGCGGGGGGAGGGACGCAGGCCTGCAGGGGAGGGGAGTTATGGGGAACCAGGCCAGCAGAGGAGGGCAGTTAGGGGTAACTAGACCTGCAGGGGAGGGCAATTGGAGGGACCAGTTCTGCAGGGGAGGGCAGTTAGGGGGACCAGGCCTGCAGGGTAGGGCAGTTGGTAGAACCAGGCTCTCAGGGGAGGACAGTTGGAGAGACCCAGGCCTACAGGGAAGGGCAGTTGGGGGCGACCGGATCTGCAGGGGAGGGCAGTTGTGGGCGACCGGGTCTGCAAGGGGAGGCAGTTGGGTACAGTCAGGCCAGCAGGATAGCAGTTAGGCATCAATCAGGCTGGCAGGGGAGTGTTTAGGTGTGCTCAGGCTGGCATG
Organism: Corynorhinus townsendii; assembly: GCA_026230045.1. Classification (NCBI taxonomy): domain Eukaryota; kingdom Metazoa; phylum Chordata; class Mammalia; order Chiroptera; family Vespertilionidae; genus Corynorhinus; species Corynorhinus townsendii. Next base: position 2,633,042 of record JAPDVU010000016.1, read on the forward strand.
CAGAGTGGTTAGGGGTAATCAGGCAGGCATGCAGTCAAGTGGTTAGGAGTCAGCATTCCCAGATTGTGAGAGGCGTGTCCGGTGGTTGGACATCCCCCAAGGGGTCGCAGATTGGACAGGGTGCAGGCTGGACTGAGGGACATCACCAACCTCATGCATGAATTGCATGCACCGGGCCTCTAGTTATATAATAAAAAATTCTCCAAATTAATGTTAAAAACTGACAAACTAGTTTACCTAATTTTACTTAGGTAGATACTGTGTAATTAAAGTTCAGTTTAATTTCACACAAAAGAGTTTTCTATATGTGTTACTATAATTTTAAATTTATACTAGTAAATGCGTCCATTCACCAGTCACCTGGGTGAACAAATACACTCATCTGGGGTGTAGCTTAGTTGACATGGGGACATTGGTGGAAAGCCTTAAATCTGCAGAAAGTCATGCTATGTGAGTGCACAACATAGTATGATCATGTGTTAATTATTCACATGATCCACAGTTGTAGATATATAATTATATGAGCAAAATTTAAGTATCTACAGTTGTAAATATATAATTATGTGAGCAAAATTATTAGAGTTTTCCCTATGTATGGCCTATTCACTAAAATTGGCTTTAAAAATGCTGACTCAAAAACAAAAAATATCCTGTTACTTTAATTATAATCAAATCTTTCTTAAAAGCATTTAAAATTTAAGAGGATGTTAATGTCCACATATGACATACAGACTAGAAATTCTGGCCATTAAATCTGAAGTCTGTTAAAACAAGGACTTACTGTACATATTTATCTTCTGCTGCTTCTTAAATGTGTGTGGATGGAGGTGTCTGCCCTTTTTTCTTCTTCTGATGCTTCTTAAGTGTGCTGATGAAAGTAAGCCTTTCGCTTGGCAAACTCTAAGTAGGAAATCTATTCCAGCAAAAGTGAATGATACCATATGACTTTCAGTTTTGCCCAGATATTATTCAAAACTGAAACATCAAGAAAGAAATTCCCATAAGGAGAAATTACTATTTTCTTTTCTTTTAGGGAACTATAATTTTTAAGTTGTTTACTCTTACAAACTAATACTTCCTTCTATTTTACAAATTATTTTCATTGATTTCAGAGAGGAAAGGAAAGGGAGAGAGAGGTAGAAACATCAATGAGGAGAGAGAATCATGGATCGGCTGCCTTCTGCATACCTAATATTGGGGATCAAGCCAGCAACCCAGGCAATATGGTTACCACAGAGGAAGATGCTTTTTCCCAGCCAGGAATATTATGGTCCCTCAGAGGAAGATTAGGTGACCCCACAGGAAAATGGATTCCCCACATCAAGGTGAATTGTGCTTATGTAAAGATGTATTCCGTCACAGGAAAGTGCATTTCCAGGACAGAAGCTGTATTCCCCTAGGAGAAGGTGAGTATCCTCACAAAATGTTGTTTTTACCAAAAGAAAGGATTCCCACGCAGGAGATGTGTTCTCCCCACCCCAGGAATATGAAGCAGAGCCAGCATTCCTTGGCTAAGGCTGGATTGGTCTGATGTAAGAGGTAGAGGGTAAAGGTAAGCATTTGGTAGAGATAAGGAGGACTTAGGAGGTTCTCAAGGGGGGCTCTGTTAGAGTGGCCGCGATTAAGAGAGTTCAGTAACAGTAAAAGAATTCACCTTAGCCTCATTGTATTCCTTTGCTGTGTAGGAAGAGGTAATTTTATGGTTCTTCTGTGTCTCAGCAAAGGCAGAAGCATTCTCCTCCTGGGACTAGCCTCGGGTTCTGAAGGCACTCAGAGACGGACAAAATGTGAATTATTAGAAAGATAAAGACAATGAGCATCCAGAAATACCAGAGCATAAAGATAACTTAAGTATTAGTGTAAAGAATAATCTAACAGGGTGTTTCTGAATGTCTTGGCACAGGTTGATCAGCCAGGTCTGTTGTCTTTTTGAGGGTCATCTACAGGGGATTTTTCTGGTCAGAGGGCACCTTCTACTCAGGCTGGGCATACCTCACCTGTGTGGGCTGCTTTCAAACAGGAGTGCTGAATCCAGCTGTTCACTCCTGCAACTTTGAGAGCTGTGGGGGTGGTTAGTATGACTGGATAGGGCCCCTTCCAAATTGGCTCAGGGGCTCTTTATTTTCCAGGATTTTACCCAAACCTAGTCTCCAGGTTTACAAGGATGTACAGCTGTTCCTGGATAAATGGGTTGTCAGTCAGGAACCCATCTGTGGATCTCAAAGACAGTTTTCCCAAGTCCTTGTACTTGCTTCTGGATTTTTAAATTTCCTATTTGTTGTACTATCTCTGCTACAAAGGCTGAGCCATTATGAGACCCTATGGTCAGAGGCACTCCATACTGCTGAATATGTCCTTTTCCAATGCCTTAGTGACGTCTCTCGCCTTGCCCGTGTGAGTGGGAAATGCCTCAACCCAGCCTGAAAAGGTGCAAACAAAGACCAGTAGGTATTTTATTTTTCCTCTGCTAGGGCCTACTTCTGTAAAGTCTATTTCTAAGTCCTCAAAGGGAGTTTCCCACAGTGCTGAACTCCTATAGGTCCCACAGAACCCTGTTTGAGGTTGTTCTGCACACAGAGGAGACAATGATGAGAAACTGAGGCAGAAAAGGAGGAAAGACGGGCAATTAGGTAGTATCTGCCTAACAAAGCTTCTAGAGCAGTCTCCCCTATATGAGTAAGTTCATGCTGCTGGAGGACTACCCTATGGGCTAACTGTTCTGGGATGTAGACCCTATGATCTGGGAGAATCCACCAACCTTCCTTTGTTCTTTTGTCCCCTTCTTGCTGGGCCCATTCCTCCTCCTGAGGAGTATACTCTGGAGATTCAGGTAAGTTTGGGAACAACATGATCCATGCTGGTGCTGCTTGTTCTTTGGCAGCCTGCTTTGCTCTCGCGTCAGCACGCTGGTCTCCTTCCGACACTGAGTCTTTCCCTTTCTGGTGACCTTTGCAATGGATATTGGCTATTTCTTTGGGCTCCCAAACTGCTTCTAGCAACTCTGAAATGTCATTTTTATTTTTTATTCATTTTCCTCCCGCCATCGGCAGCCCCGTTCCTTGTATATAGTGCCATGAATATGCAGGGTTGTGAAGGCATAATGTGAATCAGTGTAGATGTTGGCACGCTTATCCTTACTTCAATATGTAGACGACCCCCTACTAGCCAATTGAGGTCTAAGGCTATGGCAAGGGCTCAAAATTCTGCCCTCTGTGCTGACCAACCTTCAGGCAGGGCCTATGCCCCAATTGTCTCAAAGTACATTACCACTGCCTACCCGGCTTGTCTTTTTCCTTCATCTCAGAAGCTACTGCCCTCTGTGAACAATAGTAAGTCCAGATTCAGCGGGGGCTTATCTGTTAGGTGTGGCCAGCTAGAGTAAACCTCCTCTAGGACTTCCAGGCAGTCATGCTCAGGGGCCCCTCAGCAATGGTTAGAAAGGTAGCAGGATTAAGAGTCCTTACTGCTTGTAGTCATACCCTTGGATTTTCACATAATAACCCTTGGTATTGAGTAACCCCAGCATGAGTTAGCCAGTGCTGCCCCTTAGCTTGCATTAGGGTCATAACAGACAGAGGTACTTTTACATTTAAGTTTGTCCCTAGGGTAAGTTTATCTGCTTCTTTGACTAATAACGCCATGGCTGCAAGGGCCCTGAGACTCAGGAGCCACCCGGAGGTAACTGGGTCCATCGACTTGCAGAGATAGGCTACTGATCTTTGCCAAGGTCCAAACTTGTGGGTTAGAACTCCATGGGCTACCCCGCTCTTCTCATGTATGAAAAGATTAAAGTCCCACTTCACTTCTGGTACCCTAGTGCTGGGGTCTCAGTGAGTTTTGTCTTTATGGTGATGAAGGCTTTCTTCTGCTCAAGGCCCCCTTCTGTACAAGGTGCTTCTGCTCGAGGCCCCCTTCTGTACAAGGTGCCTTCTCTTCCCCCTTTAGAGCTTCATAGAGAGTCTTTGACAGGTCTGAAAACCTTGGGGTGCAGATTAGACACAACCCTGCTGTCCCCAAGAACTCCGGAATCTGCCTCGGGTGCTAGGGACTGGGATGGCACATACTGCCTGCTTTCTTTCAGTCCTTAGCTTTTGTTTCCATTGGGTGATTCAGAAGCCTAGGTATTTTCTTCCTTCTGACAAATCTGTTCCTTTTTCTGGACACTTTGTAACCTATTTCAGTTAACAGTCTAATGAGGGCTCTCGTCCTCTCTCAGCACTTAGCACATGTGGAGCTGGCTAGTAGGAGGTCAACTACATATGGAAGTACAACACACCCCAAGTCCTGTCCTGGGAACTTAGAAAGATTAGATGCTAGTGGTCCACTAAAGAGAGTAGGGGAGTTCTTGAATCCTTGTAGAAGTCTGGTCCAGTTGAACTGCTCCTTGTCCCTCATAATTCAGTTTTCCCACTCAAAAGCAAAAAGAAGCTGGCTGAAAGGGGCTAAAAACAAAATTACAGGACGATCACAATTGTGTACTTGTTCTGGGTATCAAGTTATGCTACAAAGCCATTGCTAACAAAAGAGCTTCCTATTGGCACAAGAACAGACATACTGACCAATGGAACAGTACAGAGACCCCAGAAATCACCCAGAGCCATTATGCTCAATTGATATTTGACAGAGGGTACATGGGAATACAATGGAGTGAAAACAGTGTCTTCGATTACTGGTGTTGGCGAAATTGGACAGATATGTGCAGAAAAATTAAGCTGTATCACAACTTACACATATAATAATATTAATCGAGCACAAGAGCTTGAGTGGATTTCTGTATTCTCTGTTATGTTCCATTGGTCTATGTGTCTGTTCTAGCACCAGGAACAGGCATTTTTGAGAACCAGTGGCTTTGTAATATAGCTCAGTGTCTGATATTGTGATATATCCAACTTTGCACTTCTTTCTCAGGATCGCTGCGGCTATTCGGGGTCTTTTCTAATTCTATATGAATTTTTGGAGACTTTGTTCTAGGTGTGTGAAATATCCCCTTGTTATCTTAATGGGGAGTGCATTGAATCTGTAGATTGCTTTGGATAATATGGTCATTTTAATGATGTTGATTCTGCCAATCCATCAACACGGTGTATTCGTTCTCATTTGTCTTCCTCTATCTCTTTTTTCAACACCCTGTAGTTTTCCAAGTACAGTTTCCAAGTACAGTACTTTTACTTCCTTCCTTAAGTTTATTCCTAAATATCTTATTATTTTTTTTTTTGTAATGGTAAATTGGATTTTTTTTGTTTAGTTTCTGTTTCTGTGAGTTCATTATTGGTATATTAAAAAAGCCATAGATGTCTAGGTGTTAATCTTGTATCCTGCCACCTTGCCAAATTCATTTGTTAAGCCTAGTGATATTTTTGTTTGTTAATTTTATGGAGTCTTTGGGGTTTTCTATGCACAATATCATGCCATTTGCGAATAATGATAGTTTCACTTCTCTTCCAGTTGCGATCCCTTTTATTTCTTCCTCCCTGATTGCTATGGCTAGCAATCCAGTACAGTATCATACAGTAATCATGAAAGTTGGCATTGCTGTCTTGTTCCTGTTGGTAGGGGAAATGGTTTTAGTTTTTGCCCATTGAGTATGATATTGGCTGTAGGTTTGTTATACTGTATATGGCCTTTATCATGTTGAGTTATGCTCCCTCTATTAGCACTTTGCTGAGAGTGTTTGACAAAATCGGGTGTTGTATTTTGTCCAATGCTTTTTCTGCATTTATCAATATGATCATGTGATTTTTAACTTTCAATGTGTTTATGTGATGTATCACATTTATCGATTTGCAAATATTGTACCAGCCTTGCACCACTGAAATAAATCCCACTTGATCATGGCATATGATCCTTTAAATGCATTGCTGGATGAGACTTGCTAATAATTTGTTGAGTATTTTAACATCTGTGTTCAACGGGGATATTGGACTATAATTCTATTTCTGTTGTGTCTCTGTCTGGTTTTGGAATTAGGATAATGCTGGCCTCATAAAAAGTGTTTGGAAGTGTTCCTTCCTCTTGGGTTTTCTGAAAGAGTTAGATGACTTATAGGTATTAGTTCTTTTAATGTTTGGTACAACTCCCCAGGGAAGCCATCTATACCTGGGCTTTTGTTTGGCGGGAGTTTTTTTTATTACTGCCTCTATTTCATTAGTTGTTATTAGCCTATTCAGCTTTTTGATTCTTCCTGATTCAGTTTGGGGAGTTACTATTTGTCAGGGAATGTGTCTATCCCCTTCCTCTTTTCTACCTTGTTGGCATATACTGTAGTTGTTCCTAAGTACTTTCTTACAACCCTTTGTATTTCGGTGGCTCCAGTGGTTATTTCTTCACTTTTATTTCATTTTTAAGTTCTTTATTGATGAAGGTGTTACATATGTGTCCTTATTCCCCCATTACCCCAAAAGGCCCCACTCATGCCCTCACTCCCCTCTTGTCTGTGTCCATTGGTTTGGCTTATGTGCAGGCATACAAGTCCTTTGGTTGATCTCTCCCCCTTACTCCCACCCTCCCCTTCCTTCCCTCTGAGGTTTGAAGTTTCTGATTTTACTTGGGTCCTCTATCTTTGTTCCTTGATGAATCTGGCTAATGGTTTCTCAATTTGGTTAATCCTTTCAAAGAACCAGCTCCTCTTTTCATTGATTTTTTTTAGTCTATATGTTATTTATTTCTTCTGTAATCTTTATCATTCCATTCCCTCTACTTAACTTGAGCTTTTCTTGGTTTTCTCTTTCTAGTTCGCTAAGTTGTAGGGATAAATTGTTTATTGCTTATTTTTCTCATGTTTTTTGAGATATGCCTCTAGTGCTATGAACTTCCCTCTCAGGACTGCTTTCGCTGGATCCCAGAGATTTTGGGTTGTTGTGTGTTCATTTTCATTTGTTTCCAGGAAGTTTTTTATTTCTTTCTTGATCTCATTGGTAAGCCAGCATTGTTTGCTAACATGCTATGTATCCTCCAAGTGTTTGTATGATTTTACTCTCGTTGACTTCTCATTTCATCCCACTCTGAACTGAGGGATGCTTGATATGATTTCAGTCCTTGAACTTGTAGAGACTTGTTGTGTGTCCTAACATGGGGTTTATTTTTGTGAATGATTATGGGGACTTGAGAAGAATGTATATTGTGCTACATTATTGTGAATCTACACTAATAAAAGAGGAACATGCAACTTAACCATCACACCGCTACACCCACCAGCCATCAGGAGGGAATATGCAAATTAGAAGGAGAAAGATGGTGGCTGCCCAGCTGCTCCAGGTGTGGAGTGGCTGGGCGGGCAGGACTCCTGCTATGAGAGGAAGGGCAGGGGCAAACGGGAAGATGGCAGACCCCAGCTTGAGTCTGTAGCCAAGACAAAGACAGCAGACTCTGGCTGGAGTCTTGAGCAAAGATGGCAGACTCCAGCCTGAGTCTGCAGGGAAGTCGAAGGCAGCAGACTCCCGCCAGAGAGAAGGCCTGAGTCCCAGGTGCCGGAGGAAAATTGGTGCTGGAAGCCAAGGGAAGGACGGCATATTGCACAAATCTCTTCATGCAGTGGGCCTCTAGTTATTCTATAAATGTCAATTAAATCCATCGGCTCCTCTGTGTCCTTTAGAGTGTCTGTTTCCTGGTTATGTTTTTGTCAGAATAAACTCCCATACTATGACTGTGTTGTTCTCAGTCTCTCGGTTAAATTCCTCTAGTCCTCTCTATATATTTAGTTGCTCCTATGTTGGGTGCATACCTGTTTACCAGGGTAATATCCTATTGTTGGGTCAATTCCTTTGTATTATGTAGTGTTATTTGTGGTCTCCTGTGGTGGCCTTCATTTTACAGTCTATTTTGTCAGATATATTTATTTCTACTCCAGATTTTCTTTTCCATTTGCATGGAACATTTTTTCCATCCCTTCACTCTCATCCTGTGTGTGTCTTTTGTTGTATGATATGTCTCCTTGGACAGCATATAGTTGGGTCATGTTTCTGTATCCATTCCGGTACCCTACACCTTTTGATTGAAACATTTAGTCCATTTATAGTAAGGGTTATTATTGATCGGTACTTCTTTATTGACATTTTAGTTCTGTATCCGTAGGTTTCCCTATCATTTCTTCTTCTCATTATTGCCGTCCCTTTAGGATTTCTTGTAATTCTGGCTTGATGGTGTTGTACTCCTTTAGACTTTCTTTGTCTGGGAAGTTCTTTTGTTAACCATCTAGTTTGAATTACAGCCTTGCTGGATATGGTCATCTTGGTCTCAGATCCTTGCTTTCCATTACCTTGACTACTTCATGCCATTCCCTTCTGGCCTGTAGAGTTTCCGATGAGAAATCAGGTCAGCCTGATGGGTACTTCTTTGTAGGTAACAGATTTATTTTCATTTGCAGCCTGGGTTCTCTGTAGTTAAGTTTTGGCATTTTAATTATGATGTGTCTGGGTGTGGGCCTGTTTGGGTTCTTCTTGTTTGGAGTTCCCTGTTCCCCCCGCACATCTGTGATATTTTCCTTTACCAGGTTAGGGAAGTTCTCTGCCACTGTTTCTTCAAACACCTTCTCTATGCCTTTCTCCCTTTCTGCCTCTTTGGGCACACCAGCTATTCTAATATTGTTACCTTGCAGGTAGTCCCTACAGCTCCCATAAACCGTTCTCCTGCTTTTTAATTCTTTTTTTTTTCTTCTTTGTGGTATTCTCATTAGTGATATTTTCAAGTCTGACTTCTAATTCACTGATTCGATCCTCAGCTTCCCCTAATCTGCTGTGTATTTCTTGTAATGTGTTCTTTATTAGTGTTATGTGATTTTTTTAAATCTAGGACTGTTCCTTTATCATAGTTATTATATATTTTTTCATTCTGTTGAGCATTTTTACCATCATTACTCTGAACTCTGAGTCAGATAAATCTCTTATCTCTGCTTTATTTGTCTCTTCTGCTGGAGAAACCTCTAGTTCTTTCATTCGGGGTTTGTTTTTTTGTTTCCTCATTTTGGCTGTTTGGGTTTGTGACAATGATTTAGGAGTTCGGTAGGTCTTCCACACCTCTCAGTCTCTAGTGCAGGACAGTGTTAAAGGCTGTTTCTGACTAATTAGGTCAGGCAAAGCCCCAAAGCCTCCAGAGACTGCCTCTGTCTACAGACGGATAGGATTCCAGCTTGAATTGCCCCGTTGGAGGCAATTGTCTAAGAGTGTGGTGAGAGATTTTTTGAACAAGGCATGGCAGTGGCTTCTGCTGGAGACCAGTTGTCAATTTTACTGTGTTCTGTCGCCTCAGGACACAGTGTCTTCCAATAGCGGGTGTCAGCTGTCTTACCCCCAGACAAGGCAAATGTTTGTGTGGGAAATATGTTCTCCTCTGCATGAGGGAATGACTCCACCAAGGAAACCTGTGGTGTCTGTCATCTGAGCTCCATCGCCCAAGTACCCGTTCCTGGCTTCTGCACTCACAACTCCAGTCCACTTCAAGTTCCCTTTGCCAGGGTACAAGGTGGGCTCCAAAGGGAAATTTGTGTGTTGGCCCTTTAAGAGGGTACCTGAATTTCCAGCCATCTCTCCGTTCCAGACAGCCCCTGCTGCTTTTCACAGCCAGATGTTATGTGGGTACCCTTCTCAGCTCTGGTGCTCTCCACTGGAAGCCCAGCTTGGAGATTAGACCCCAGTGTTCTCAGTGGCAACCCTCAGTGCTGAGATATCTCTGTGGGACCTCAGTTGCCGTTTGTGGGTGTCAGGCCAGGCCTTACTTGCCTCCTCCCCTCCTACCAGTGTGTATGTGGTCTCTACTTTCGGTCCTTGGGTGTCAGGGTTCTCTCCTGTGAGTTTGCCGTTGATTATTCAGAAAGTCTTTCTGTGTTTTAGTTGTCATATAAGTTTGTTCCTGGGACCATGTCCCTGCAGCCTCCACTTACTATGCAACCATTTTTTATCCTCTTCAGAATCCCTCTTATTTTTAAAGTGCCTGCTAACATTTGTGTCCAATAGGCTTCTTTTTCACTTGGTTTCAGGATGGAGTTTTGCATGAAGGCCCTAATGTCCTGTGAGTGCACATTCTGATCAATAGCATCATCAGGAAAAGTGTTTTGAGGCATGATCGATAGGCATCTGAGAACAGAACCTTGCTATGTCTCTTACTCTTTCTTTCTGTGTTTGGATCATGATGGAGCCAAACTAAGGCTCTTGTTTCAAGTAGAGTATGGAAGGATACACTCTTGAGTTCAATGTGCGTCCTTCTGCGGAAACCTTGATAAAACGGTGCCCTTCTCTAAAACGTATTAGGATGTTCAGTTATAAGGCCAGAACACATTATAAGGACGAGGCATTATTGTTGATTGAATAATAACTGTAACATGCACATAAATACATAAAGATATAGTGTGTGCTTCTAAGAATTGTATACTTGTTGAAGAAACATGGAGACTAAATAACTAATCTTAATCAATAGAATGTAGGCATGTTATCAAAAGTCTGAAAAGTGATCAATGTGGGTTTAGATGGTATATTTTTACTGAAAACGGGGGTGGAAAGGCACACTTGAAAGAGTCAGGCATTGCAGGTTGCCAAATCACAGCATGCACATAGTTGTGAAAAATAAGGTGAACGTGACTCATTAGAGGCCCGTTACATGAAGTATTATTACAGAGATGTCTAAAATTCTAACATAAATCTTTCACATTAAATTTATGTGGGGAAATTGAAAGTATGGAGAGCAACTGTGTAGTTAAGAAGCATATGCCTCTGCAGTTGAGTATAGATAAGCAGCCTATCCATTTCAATTTTGGATGACCTAGTGAGCAAAGAAAATCAGGAAAGGTTCACTTATGGGCATTAAAGGTAAGAATTAGCACTGAAACATAGTAATATTTATGGGAGATATAATATTTCTCACATTTTGAAGGAGGTTCAGTGCTCTTCCTATGAGCCATTAAATAACACCGCTAAAGAGCACTATAACCTACATTGCCATCATTACCAAATTAAGGCTGTACCCTTAAGTCAGTCAGCATTAGGAGGGAGCCATGTTAAGTCAGTAATAAACTATAAAAGTGCTAGGGGCCCCGTGCACGCAATTCAAACTCCCATGGGGTCCCTTAGCTTGGCCTGTGCCCTCGTGCAATCTGGGACTCTTTGGGGGATGTTGGAGTGCTGGTTTAGGTCTGACATCTCCTGAAGGATGTAGCAGTGCGCAACACAGCAGGCAGCCGGGGAGGAGCCCGAGCTGGAGCCAGGTGCCGCGCTGGTCCCGCTCATCCCAGCCCCACTGCACCTGTCACCCCTGCTCTGTAGCACTATCGCATAGGAGCCTGTCCGCCCCAGCTGCACTCTCCTGCCTTGAGCTCGGCTTCTGGCTGAGTGACGCTCCCACTGTGGGAGCACACTGACCACCAGGGGCAGCTTCTGCATTGAGCTTCTGCGCCCTGGTGGCGAGTGAGCATCATAGTGACCGGGCATAAGGGCTGCTTAGGCTTTTATATGTACACTAGAGGCCCATTGCATGAAGAGATTCGTGCAATAAGTCTTCCTTCCCTTGGCTGCCAGCAGTGGTTTTCCTCTGGCGCCCGGGACCCAAGCCTTCACTCCAGCCAGAGTCTGCCTTCTTCGTCCACGCTGCAGAGTCCGGAGTCTGCAGTCTTGTCTTCACTGCGGCTCTCTGCTCCTGTAGATCCATTCGCCCCCCCCCCCAACCTCCTTCTCATAGCAGGCATCCTGCCCCGCCATGCCTCCCCATGTCTTGAGCAGATGGGTGGCCGCCACCTTTGGGCTTCTAATTTGCATACACACTCTAATTGGCTGTACTCATAGTGGGGGTATGGTCAATATACATGTTTGTCTATTATTAGGTAAGATATGTGTGTGTGTGTGTGACTAATTTGGCATGTCCTGTGCCAATAAAATGATACCTTGTCAGTATTAGAATACTAATGGTCTGGTGCCCGGATTCATGCACATTGAAAGGAAATTAACTAGAGGAACTATTTTAATACCGCTATTTGCCCTTTATAATAGGAAATCAACCAAATTCACAATTGACAGTGACAGATTGAAACACACACGTGCGATGGGCGCCAGCGAGAGCTTTATAGGTATCACGCATGCACGAGTCAACTTAGCCTTATGTATATTGGGAGAACAAACTTGCTTATTAGACCTGCTTTCTGATTTAGCTAAACTTTTCCCAGCCCAGTAAAGCACCCTGACGTCTCTTTCAGGTAATTGTCAGCTACACATCAGTAAATAATAACACAACACAGGTTATTAATATAGGTCATGCAGGGAGAACAAAGGGTAAAATGTTTAACTGCAGCAGTGTTGGACTATATTCTGTGCCGTGAGAAACCCTGAAGTCATTTTCATGTTCCACCATTTCTTATTTTTTTCAGTCAGGTCAAGTTTCTAATCTTTCTTTATCTCCGTTTTCTGGCTAACAAAGAGAAAACAGGATTCCACCGAGCTTCCTATCTACCTATCCCAGGATTTCTGTGAGGGCCAAATGAGATGAGCCACTGGAGAAGGCTTCACAGACATTTGGTTAGTGTAAAATGTTTCCACCTGGCTATAAAGCAAGTGGTGTTCCAGGGCTGAAGGAACTGCTAGGAGGCTAGTCACTAGGAAGAGGAAGCTGGTCATTGCTATTTGATGTCATCACCCAAATGGAGAGTTAGCCTATTAGCCGTGTGTGTGTGTGTGTGTGTGTGTGTGTGTGTGTGTGTGTGTGTTTCTGTGTGTATATATACAAATACACACATATATATATATATATATATATTTCCAGTTTGCGTCATATGTACTGGCCGTCAGTCGATGGTCACAGGGATATACCGTAAGTCATTTAGCCACACACACAAACACATGCATACATATATACACATGTATCCAAGTGCACATCGAGAGCATGTGGCTTTTCCGCAGTCCAAAATGTAGGTACGTGAGAAAGTTGATTTTGAAATTAAATGGACATAACTTGGCTCAATGTTGTGGGCTTCTGGGAGCAATTGAGTGTTGTAACCGCAGTGCTAGTAATTCCATACTTGCATAGCAAAGGAATTATTAGTTCTTAGGTGACAGTGCATGGAGCAGTGAATGTAACAGGAATATTAAGGAACTTTTAGTAATGTTGACAAGAGATTGTGAGAAAGAGTGCAAAGTAGAGAAGGGGAAAGTTGACAGGTGCTAGTCAAGCTGTAGGTAGGCACTGATAGATATGTATGTGGACGTCATGGAAATTGCTTGCACTTTGTTCAGAAGTGGGCAGGTTTCCCCCACTGATGGTAGTTTAAGAAATTAAGGAAGATGTACAGGGAGGACAAGATGTCAGAGGACAATACATTGCAGAGTAACATTTTACAGCGCATACAACCATGAGCCTAAATGGAGTCTTAAGAGTAAATTTAAACATTGTCATGCAAAGAGGAAATAAAGGTGTGTTTTGAATTGTTATTTTCCCTTAAAACATTGCTCTCCATTGAAATATCCTCATGTCAGTGTTTTTCCTTTTCAGGTCCGCTGTCACATGGGAGAGAGAATTATGCAAGTGCTCCTTGCAAAGAGCCGATCCCTTCCAGAAGAAATTACCATATGTCTCCTAGAGATGATGATTGCATGACTAGCTATAGGTAAATGAAAACAAAACAGAAGGTCACCTAATGTACACCAGATACTGTTTGTTGTTGAGGTGAAATCCATCCATCATCACACTAAATATTTACCAATGACCAAGTAAGTCGCATGTAGTGTATTCAGACTCTTATGCCACCACCACATCTGTGCATGTCCAAAACATCTTTACTGCCCCTACATAAAAGCTCTGCAGGTAAAGCAGTCACGACCATTCTCTTCCCCGATCCAGCTGCTGTCACACATCTACCAGTATTCTGTCTGTGTTGATGCGCCTGTTTTCCACAGATCATAGTATCAGAATGGAAGAGGACAGGACCTTTTGTGCCTGGCTTGTTTCTGTTAGCATCAATGTTACCAAGGGTCATCCATGTGGCAGTCATCAGTTCATCGCCACTTTTATGGCTGATTAAATGTCCCATTGCAGCTCTAGTGCACACAGCTCCTTTCCCTCTTCATCTGTTGGGGTCGTTGCCACCACAGGACTGCTGTGAGCATTCTTGGACTGCTATTTCAGTAGAAGTTTCCAGTTACTTTTGGGAGCATAACTTAGAGTGGAAATTCAGAATCATATTGTAATTCTGTGATACACGTTTGTTGAAGGAATTTTTATTATTTTCCACAGCATCGGCACCTTGTCACCTTTCTGTTCTTTGTGCACAGGATTTCCCATTGTTCGAAATCCCCAACAGCCCCTGATATTTTCCTCTTCACACATTGGAGCCTACTTAGGAATGAAGTGGTATCTCATTTTGATTTTGATTGGCATTTCCCTGATGAACCATTGTGTTGATCATCTTCTCATGAGCTTGTTAGCTGTTTGTGTGTCTTCTTTGCAGAAATGCCTCTTGAAGCCTTCTGTCCCTTAGCATTTCCCTATTTTTGTAGTCAGAGTGTGTACACATTCTGTATCTTAGAAGGTGATTTCAAAATACTTCTGCTTTATTTCCTTAAGTTATTCTAGCAGAGAGGATCCAGGTTCCCGAGTCAGCAAGCATTATGGCCCACCATCTAGGGAGGGTGCAGACCATGACCATGGCCTTGCAGGTTCTCGAGATGAGTACTCCCATAGAAGACACGGGTATTTAAAAGCGTTCCCTCTTTTATCCAGTATCACACTGCTTTTGCTCACTTGGACAGAGTTAATACCGTGTTTTTTACCACAGTGATCATGGTGGCTGTGGCAGCAGTCCTGGTAGAGATCATCCTGAATGTGCAACTGGAGGCTCTTATGGACGTTTATATGAGAGCTATGGTAAGTGACTAGATGACCTGTGTGTAAGTGACAGGATTGCATTTACTCGGCCGCCTTGTGTTACTCTAATTGTACTCCCATTTGCCAAAGGGAGTACTATATGCAGTATGGTTTTTGTATTATGGTGGATATCTTGTAATCTTTTCTTAGTAGCTCATTTGGAACAGTACATGCTTTCCAGGGTGAGGGTTGGCAATCATTTATTTTCCTTATTAAAGAAACAAAGTTCAACATTGTCTTTTTTGTTGTTCCTCACTGAGGATGTTTTTTGCACTGACCTTGGGAGAGTGGGATGGAGGGAGTGGGGGTGAGAGAGGTCTCCATCAATGCGAGAGATACATTGATTGGTTTCCTCAGGAACAATCCTTAACCAGGTCCAGGAAGGGGCCCTGCAACCCAGGGGCATGCCCTTGACCTGGAATCAAACCCGGGATCCTGCAGGGCCAAGGCTGGTACTCCTCCCACTTGTGCATACCAGTCAGGGGGTATTTTAACATCTTTTCATCAGAAGGAGCAGTTGACAGCGTGAAGCATAGGAACAATACAATGGTTAGAATTTCAGCCTGTTTTCAGGAAAATCCGCATTCATATTTATGCATAATCAATTATTTAAATTAAAGCATTATTCTTCAGCTGTATTTTAAATAAAGGTAAGCCTCCTTGCCTACCTCAGCGTTATTGGTATCTTTTTTTCAGCACAGGTAGATAAAGGTGTAGGTTTTCCAAATGTTTAAGACTTTACGATGGTCATGTCATACTGATGTAAACTTATTCCTAAAGAGGTTCAAGTAATCTTATTTTCTCACTGACTTGACAGGAGGCTCAGGTGGAGCGCACCCAGCACGAAGGCCCCTTCTGACTTATGGTGGAAGCAGCTGCTGTGACAGTTATTATAGCCACAGACGGGGCATTTATGATGGGGGGCATGACAACTATTGCAACAGAAGATGGGATCCCTCTGTAAGGGGTCCCAAGCATGGTGCTGGCAGAGAACATGATTCACCATCTATAAAAGTGTGAATTATGCAGGATATTGGGTTCAATTATTCTGGCTCACATGAATGCTTCTCTGTCTGTCTGTCTCCATTCATCTCTCTAAAGAATCAATATTGAAACCCACCATATTAAAACAAATAAAACAAAAGAAAACACAATGCACCCTAAACAGGGTGTCCTGCACTTGACACTACTTTTCTGGAGACCACAACTGAGAAATCCAGCAAAATTCTTCATTCGAATCTGAAGTTTTCCATCAATATATTCAAAAGGCATAGAACCAAGGCAATAATCAAGCTCGTTATTGGGCTCCTACTGGAGGAGTTAGTGGGGAGGCCCCTGTGACAGATGAAGTAGACACCGAAATTAAAAATGATGCTAAGGTATAGATGACATTTAATTTGTAAAGAAATTGTCTTCTGTTATTTAAGAATGACTAAAAGCAAATGGTGAGTTTGGGGAAGAAGCAAAAATGGTAGGTCCCTTTATGAAGTTTCTGCATAGGATGCAAAGTTTGAATTATTCAGGGTTATTTCATAAGTGTTGATTTACATTGCAATATACGTTAACTGTTTAATATGAAGGTCTGCATTGTTAAAAATTTCAGAATAAAGTTTTCCACCAAATGGGATTTCTTGTCAGATTTTACTACACACAGAAGTGTGTACAGATGGTGAGTTGCTATCTTGGCTCTAATTTTCTCAGTGTGCCTTCACTGTAAGTGCATAAAGTCTTTGAGCTGAACTGCATACAAAATGAAGCAGTGTGCTACTTCTTCATGGCATGCTGCCCTGTTTTCCAGTTAGGCAGGGTAAACAAATTACTTACTCTCTAGGGAAAACCTAAATGGAAAAATGGATTGAGGAATCTCCAACAAGGCTGCAACACAATTGTTCACCTCCTTCCTGTGGTATTTTGTATGTTCTCAACCTTTAAAGGAACAGGGTAAGTAGGAAGAAAAATTACATACGGAATGATATAAATGTTTGAAGAAATCCAAATGTAAGCATCATTTTGCTTATTGAAATGACACCAGCACCTCTCTGACGTGGGAATAAGATTGAAACAGAAATTGTCAATTAAAGCGAACCTGTTATCTTTCCTGACTATACCTTTGAATGAAATGAACAAAAGTGCCCCTAGATAGTGATATGTATTTTACTGTCGTTGACATTAAATGTACCACAAAGGGTATGCTCTCCCAAACATCGGGTTGCCTTGAAGCCTCAGTATTTTTATCAGTGAATGTAAAGAAAACATCACAGATGGGAAAGGTTTTATAAAAACTCACCTCTTGGCCTGTTGAGTGTTTAGTTACCAACAAGCCTTCCAACTTGACTTTTAAGAATTACCACAAAAATGTGTGGTTTCTTAAAATTATTTTTATTAGAATAGTGTATGTGAAATTCAATGAACATTTTGTAATCTGGAACCTCTGTTGTTTAAGGGCTTTAAAGTTTAGCCTGTCAGGTTCGGGGGACAATGGGGGAACAAGCCCCGGTGGGTTTGACTCAGTGAGCCCTTTTCCATTGCCACCTGGTATGCTGCTGGATTGGTGAAACGCTTAATAAAGCCACTTGGACGTCGCATTTACTCAGCTGAATTTTACCAAAGGAGGTTTGAATTGATAACGTATTTTGGTGCAGAGAAATACACGGAGGCAAACTATACAAAACTTCCCAGCAAAAACGAGATCACAGTATATACAATCCTATGGGGAAGTGGACGAGAAAGGAAGATTAACTGAGAAGGAGGAAAAGCATAAAAATCCTGACCATGACAAAGGGCTCCTCCTTGAATTTCTTAAATGATTATTGTGGGTATCAGAATCCTAAGCTATTTACCTACTTTCAGATATATTTATTGTTTTCAGAGAGGAAGAAAGAGTTAGGTCCATCAATGGTGAGAGAGAATCATTGATTGGTTGCTTCCTACAAGACATCTACTGGGCTTGGAGCCCACAACCCAGGCATGTCTGGGACTGGGAACTGAACCCTGACCTCCTGGTTCACAGGTTGAAACTCAACCCCTAAGCCAAGCAGGCCAGACTTTGGCTCTTCTTTATCCAGTCTTCCCTTTGACATCCGTGTCCCCCAGCTGTCCTAAATCCAACCTGCCTGACTGCTGTGCAGATTGGTGGACTCTGGGGGACATTCCACAGTAAACTACCGACTCTGTGCGCCTCACTCTCCCTGCTTGCTTTCTGATGGCCTGGAGACCCCCATCCATAGGGCCTTCATGTACAGGATCCCTGTGCACCAGCAGTCATCACCTACCCAGGGCCCTCGTTTGCCCATCTTCACAGATGATGTCTCTATGTAAAGATGCACATTCTAAGCCTCATTGCCTTGGTACTGTACCTTTTTGAATATTCTGGTGGAAAAGTCCAGATTCTAGGGACGGATTTTGCTGGATGTCTCCGTTGTGGTCTCCAGAACAAATCAAGTGTCAAGGGCAGGACACCCTGTTGAGAGACAACATGCAGCAATGAGTTTTCTTTTGTCTTGTTTTAATAGGGTGGGTTTTACAACTGATTCTTTAGAGCGAGATGAATGGAGACAGACAGACAGTCAGACAAACAGAGAAGCATTCATGAGAGCCAGAAATATTAATGGTTGCCTGGGGACAGAACCTGCCACCTGGACATGTGCCCTGACCAGGAATCAAACGCCTGACCTTTGTGATGCACAGGACAATGCCTAGACACACTGGCCAGGGTGCACTGCCGTTCACTTTACTTCCTTAACTTGCATCTGGTGGCTAATGATCACTATTAATGCTAATATCAGTGGGCAATTCCTGAACAGGACATGCTGACAAGTGCTTTACATAAGTTAACCCCACAGGTGAATCTCACCACAACATAATGGGACACGGTCTGCATGTGTGGTGAGGAACCAACTCTCAGATCATGAGATGTTTAGCCCATGCCCTTCCTCCCCCAGTGCGTACCCGTTTTTATACTTTTCCTCAAATTCCAGAAGTTCTGATTCCCATTATGAACACTGTTCCCTGTCAAGCGGGGATGGGATCACAAGATGGAAGTCGGGGGGAGAGACAGAGAGAGGTAGAGAGAGAGAGAGAGAAGCAATTTCTGAACCTTGTTCTCTGATCCTCTTTCTTGGGGTTTGGGGGGCTTACCATCTGTTTTAGATATTTCAGCATTTTCTCTCCCCACTAGAAATAGCAGAGTTTGCCTAGCCAGTGTAGACTTATGAATGAAGAGGACATAGGTCAATTCTCAGTTGGGACAGGGCCCCAAGTTAGGCCTTGATCCCCAGGGGTAGGGAGAGACATAGAGGAGACAGCCAACCAATGATTATGTCTCATTATCGAGGTTTCTATCTCTCTCTCCCTCTCCCTTCCTGTCTGAAATTAGTAAGAAAGGTACTTAAGAAATGGAAAAATGTGCTCCCAAGGTGATGGGCCCAAATTAGAAGAGAGGGAGGAAGAAGAAAAGAAAGGCAATAAAAAGAGAATCAAAGGGTAGTTGCGGTGTGTGGCAAGTAGGAAGCCGCTGACACCCAGCAGAGAGCAGCAAGCACATGAGTGGCTGGCAGTGCATGGGAGGCAGTAGACGGAGAAAAAGCAGGACCGACTCCCTCACATTCAGGGAGACTAGATGCACAAATGGAGCCCTGCCCCTGGGCCTGGGTGCGTGGCCTTTTTCCCAGGTGTTCCTCTGGCAGGCCACTCAGTGAGGAAATGAGATAGACCAGAATGCAGGGGCATGTGGGCACTGAGCATGCTCCTCGATGGGCAGCTGGCTGGCTGTTGACTATGGGATCCAATTACACAGTATGGCATCTCCCTTTCACATGGATGTAGTGCCCCTCAGGGTGGCCCTCCATACCTCCAACTCCCCAGTGTGAACTTCCCGTGTCCACCTAAGATCTCTCCGGGAACTGGCTTGGGGTGTTCAATGCTTCAGACACAAAACCCAGGGCCTGCCACTGGCTCAGAGTAGGTTTACCACCTCCTTGATTGATGGGAAGGAGGGTCATGTGGGGAGAGTCCTCTCACATTATGACCTAGCTTCCACAAAGGGTTTCCTATTCTTAGTGCGGGACAAGGATACTAAGCAAAGGTTTACGCCAGCTTAGTATTTTGCGAAAGGAATGTAAATGTGTTTACTGGTCACATGTATTTGAATTCAAGCAGAGGCAGGATCCAGGGGGATGACAGGCATGGATTTGTGAGTTCAGGCCTCTGACTAGCTGGCAGGGGATGTCCCTTTCAGTACTGGGGGTCTGACTTGTACACAGGGAAGCGCTACCACGGAGCGGCCAAAGACCAGTGATGGAGGCTCCCAGTGGGGAGTGATGTTTGAGTCCAGTGCCTGGAGCAGTTACCTGTGATGGCCCGTGAGAAGTTGTACTTCAGCGGTGCTCATAAGAGGCCACTTGTTCCAGTCCGTGTGGAGGCACCTTTAGTGGGCCGACCCACTGAACAGTCACAGAGGTAAGTGAGGAGGTACCGGTGCCCCAGAAGAACCACCAAACCAGAAAGGATAAATGGTGACGTCGTCTCCTGGGACCAACCTCACCAGCCTAGTGCCTGGGCATCATGGTGCTCATAACCTCTTATTTGACCAATAACTGCAGAGGGGAGAATCAGGTTAACATGTCACAGAGGACACCGGATGGTTCACCTTCGGTTCCCTTTATTACTGACATTTATTCACAACCATCCAAGCAAAGGTGTTCGCCACATCTACCTCCCAAGCCTCTTCCCTCCCCCTAGAGATTCAGGTGCATATTTCTAACTCCTTAGGGCCCATCTCCCCAAATATACCATCGGCCCTCCTATCCGCATTTCCCCCCACCGCTGAGTAGGTGTCTGAAACTGGCTGCTGGGTTCCTTTAAGATACACTTATGTCTGGGCTTCAGTGTACAAGTGCCCAGCGTAAAGCCTAAGAGATGTGCAGCCAGCTAGACAGACATGTAACAGGGTCACAGAATGGGGTTTGGGTTATAGAAGGTTCTACAGTCACAGTGAGGACAGCTGTAAGCACAGAACCAGAACATGCCGGGCCGCCCCAACTCCTGCAGCCTATGCTTCAGCACAGCATGCACCTGGGCAAGTCGGCCCAGGTGGATGGTGCTGCTCCTTTCCTCGTAACTCTCCAGGGGGGCAGGATACAGCACACAATTCAGCTTGCTCAGCCCCGTGGTGTGGCGGAGCAGGTCCTCCAGAACGGTCATGGAAATGGCGTTTTCACAGAAGCTTAGGGTCATGAGCTGAGAGCAGTGGCTCAGGGCAGGCAGGAGGTCCATGAACTGGGGGTCCATGATCCCACACTCATCCAAGTCCAGGTGCTGCAGGGTCTGGGAGGCTCGCTCTAACAAAAACCGGAGGGGCCCAGAACTGAGGTTGGTCAGGTTGAGCCTCCTGAAATTCAGGACTTTCAGCTGGCTGATGTTCAGGTGCTGGGAGAGATGTCTCAAGTCACTTTCTAAAAGCAGGCAGTTAGCGATGGACAGAGTCTCCAAGGGGGTCTTCAGGCAGCTGGGGAGACACAGAGCAGTCAGGTGAGGGGGGTGGACCTGGGGGGCAGAGGGAGGTGAGCATGAGCCAGGCCTTAGGGTAAAGAGGCCCATGTCACCAAAGCCTAAAGTTTCCCAGATGATGATCAAACCCAGGATGTGGCGCAGTGAAAAGGCTCATTCACATCGGTGCAAATTCGAGTGGAATCCTTTCTCCATCGCTTATGTGCTCTGCGAGGGATTCCACTGGAGGAAACTCACACCTCCATTTGCTCATCTGTCACCTGGAGCACATCACCCCACCCAACCCCAAACACACTGGTGTTGTGAGCATGAAAGATGGGAGGTAAAGATGGGAAATCTCAGAAAGGAGCCTGGCCCAATGTCTCAAGCAGGAGGCAACCAGTGCATTTTAGTTTTGGAGACAAGACACGAAATGCCTTCACCTCGGGCTCCCTCCAACCACAGCCTGGATGCCTGTCACCCTCATCATCTAGCCCAATGAGGCTACTGGCAGACATGCAGAGAGGGCTTACTCTGGCACATTCCGGCAACATCCAGCGGGGACTGCCACCCTGCGGGATTTTAGATCACTGCATGGTCTACAAACCACCTATCCCTTTTCATGATTCCTCCCTCCAGAATCCTGCACTGACCAGGCATTCCCTTAGCGGGAGCCTTTGGCAAGCCTTGGCAGACAGGTGATTCAAGGCATCTGTGGAATGAAAGCCTGCCATCACCAAATCGCCAAGTGTGGACCTTAACCCCTGAAACCTCGCCTCTGATGGGTGTTCCCCTCCTCACTGCCATCCTAACTTGGTTCCACTGCATCATCTTCCCTTAGACACCACTTAGAAGGATTCCCAAGCTACCATCACTGGCCCAAAGCCCCATTACTTTGATTCCTAGCAGGGAGTCTCTTTAGTAGCTTGTGTCCTAGTTCATACACCCTAGCTTTGTCCTGGGGGGGTGGGTGCTACTTGACAACATGCAAGGGAACAGAGCAGTGAACAAGACACTGACTGTGTGGACCCTCTAGTGACTCAGGCTCTCTAGCACTGCTGACGACCGGCACATAGGAGGTCCCGTCCCTGTGGACTGAAATGAGAAGGGGCTCGCTCCTGTCTGCAGGGAAACCTCTCCACCCCTCACCTGAGGATCTTGTCCAGGCGTCCTTTGATGAAGGAGACATCGTCCAAATAGAGCTCCTGGAGGCGGGGCAGGCTGAGGAACTGAGAGGTGAACAGGCTCACACACTTCTCCTCCTGCTCCAAGGTGGTGTGAGAAGATGTAAAGACGTGGGAGAGGAGGAATCGACGGAGATTGCCCATCTGGCCCAGGTAAGGAGCAAACTTCCTCAGAGTGGACAGCTTCCAGGTACAATTTACCTTCAAATCCTGGACACAGTCGAGCTGCACCATATCCAGGATGCTAATGTTTTCCTTCGACATGGCATAGACCTTCAGCTTCTTACAGCAAAGGTGCAGCACACCTCTCCTCTCCCTGACTTTCTTAATAAGGTGACTGAGGGACTCATCAAGGACATCTTTCTTGAGGCAAAGGTCCACTAACACCTCCACGGGGGCCAAGGGTGGATGTAGCCTCGCCCTTAAGCTATCCATTCGCCAACTCTTCCTCATGGGCAGCGGGGCCTCCAGCAGTGAGCACACATCAGCTCTGGTTCCAGCCCACACGATCCAGAACCCCTGATGGGCTCCCTTCTGTAAATTCAACATTTTCAGTTTCCATCTCCTGCCGAGAAAATAGGAGGTAGACGGGGGTGCATTAAGATAACAGGGAATAGGACCATGGCCATGTGTCTGGGAATCCAGGCACCCGGGCCAGACACCTGACGGGACTTTCACTCCACACCCCAGCAATCAGCTACTCCTTGCCCTACTGGGACCCTTCGTGGCGCCCATCTCTGGTACCTTTAGGTGCCACCAGGAAGGGCGGGCTCATGTCCCTTTGGTCACCCTCTGCATCTCCATCAGTCCTATATATGGGAAGCTGTTTCCAGAATGACCCCAGCAGTGGCTCCAAGCCTCCCTGAGCACTCCCTTTGGCCCTGCACACTCCAGGATCCCAGATGTATCTTCTCAGATCCCCAGGACCCAACCAGGTTACCGAATCCCTCTCACCTGGGTCGAGTCTCCTGGGCAAGCAGGGCATCGAGGCCATCGAGCACAGCCTGCAAGATATCGGGGTAAGGCTGCTGATGGTACATCAGGGCCCCCAGAGGGAGGCAGGGGAAGGGCCAAGCCTGCACCATGGCCTTCAGCACTTTGCTGTGCTTCCCGGCCAAGGCCTCTATGAACAGAGGTGGGAAGAGCTCCCTAGGCAGCCACTCCACCGCAGCGATGACCGAGGCTTCATCCCTCAGCAGGCTCTCACATGCCACTTCCAGGAGTCTGCGTGGAGCCAGGCGGTTCATCCTGATTAAGCTGCTCTGAAAGAGATCCGGGGAGAGAGCAGGGAGCAAGGCATCTTGTCAGGCTGAGCATGAGCAGCCCTGGTCCCTCTCCCTTCAGAGGAATCTGCTGAGGGCCACAGGCACCTCTCTGGCAACAAATGGATAGTGCCCAATTTGATGTCACACACACAGCCTGGCCACTAAAACATCCAACAAGGATTTTGCCAAGTTGGCCTACAATCGGTTCCTGAGGGATATTCTACTTTCAGATAGCAGGGAAACCTGCCCTTAAACCTCTATGAAAGGCATACATCAAAACAGAAACCAAAACGTGTTGGAGTAAGGCTTACCTGCATCTAGAGGCAAAGGCAAAGTCTGCTCATTTGTAAGGAAAGAAAGGGCAATTCTCTGTGGGGCCTTGGCCTGCAGGTCCTTGGGGACCAGCTTAGGCTCCTGACTCACTCAGACCTGGGCAGTGACTCTCATGCTCTAGCCTCTGGTCCCTCCTCAACCTCCTTAGAAGCAATTATTCCCCATCTGGACACACCTTCCTTTTGAGGTCCTAGCTGAAATGGCAACTTCCTACTGAAAGCAAAACCTCGTACTGATACTTCAGGCAGTCAACCTGATTGGGTTTTGCACTCTGCACACCTCCAACTGAATGGTAGGTCCATTCTTGAAGGGAAAAGAAAATGAAACCAATCTGGAAGCAGGCTTGATGGGGTTTTGATACCACATCAAAACCCAATGTTCCTGTTAACACACCTTTAGACAGACAGCGTATCTTCTCAAGAGAAAAAGGAATACAATGCAACGGTATTGAGAAGCAAATAGTCCCTGGCACTTGATGTTATCTCAATGGCAAATCCATGCCCATTCAAAGAGGAATGGAGGTACAGATGGTCTTCCAGATTTTGAGGATCAAGCCTTCCCCAAAGGAGGTAGGGCCAAAATCACATTTAGAGATGGATCAGGAGAAGGGAGGGGCTGCAAGTTTGCAATGGGACCAAGGGAATTAATTATCCAAGACAAGGTGCACACTTGGGAAACTCAAAGACTCTGACTGGGTAAACTGGAGAACTTAAAGGGCTGGTGGTGAAGAAGGAAATGGGTGGATCCCTTAAACCCAAGCTGATGGGGAATACAGGCAGGAGGTTCACTCACCCTCCCTCTGTGGAGGTAAAGGGCATTTCCTCCAGAAGAACCAGATGAGCTCAGCAAACTGCCTTGAGAAAATTAAATGTAAAAATGAGGGCTGTGCAGAGGCCTGAGGAGAGGTGTTTCAGTGGAACCTGGGACGTGACTTATCCAATTCTGAAAGCCACTGAGGGGCGAGAGTTTGGGATCTTTGGCATCTTGGAGGCACGGAGCAAAATAAATGTGGGCCAAAAGACCTACGTATCCCTGTCAAGGAGCTGCTCCCAGAGGGCATTATCTTCAGCTAAGGCCTCCTCTTTCCCATCCCAACCTTCCACAGGCAGCAGATTAGTCCCAGGCAATTTCCGGGGGCCTGGCCCCTGAACATGACTGCTGGAGTCTGTATGGATAACGAATGTTTCCTCCGCCCCAGGGCACAACCCATGTAATTTGGCTTCAAAAGGCTCCTTCTGGGCCCAGGCCTAAAACCCTCACTCAGATTGTGAGGGAAGAGTGTCCTCTCTCAGGATTCAGTACAGTGCACAGATACACCTTCCCCTTCGAAGATCTGAAGCCGTACTAGTATTGGGCATGTAAAGAACTGCCATATTTTGGGATATCCCCATGCTACCCTGAGTCACACATTGGATCTTTTGAAATTGAGAGAGAAAGACACGGAGAGATTGACAGATTACCACAGTGGTGCTGACCAGAAACCTCAAGACTGGTCAATTAGATTTCTGGAAGAGGTTCAAACTGTAATGAGGGCAGGCTTTGAAGCTAGACTCCTATCATGGGTTTTAACATGAGAGGTGCCACCTGGGCGCTTAACACCATCATTACATGCACCAGGCCCAAACCGGAAAATTGTAGGAGCCCAAGCTCAGGCAGCTTCTATGAGATCCCAGTGTCCAGGAGATACAAGGAGGCAGGAGGGACCGCTTAGAATGACCTCGAAACAAAGTCTGAGCCGAACATGCCTTCTTCCTGACCAAGAAACACTCCTCTTTCCACCCCCATGCAGAGCCTGCTTTCCCAGGGCATGGACTGTGGCACTGGAGGCAGGAGCTCATCTGCATCAAGTGCTGTCCTTCCTGCCCAGTACTGGACAGGCCCTGCCGACTCCCAGCACCCACACACGAATTTGGGGGGTATTTTTACCTCATCCTGGTCACCTGCCACCTGCCCTCACCATGGTCCTCACTGATGTACAGGCCGCAGTAGCCTCTGAGCATGAGTGGGTCCATCCTGCCTCCATACCTTCTCCAGTCACAGAATTCCTACTGGGTACCAAAAGCATCTGCCATTTGCACCTTTTGTCTTTGGCAGGGGGTGGGGGTGTCCTTAGAATGTGCTCCCAAGACTGGGAGTCCACTTTACGCATCCCTGGCATGTCAGCCAACCTCTCATGAGCCTGATGCTAGGGCCACCCAATGATGACAGAAATCAGTTTTCTTCCCCAATTCATCTGAGCTGTGGTGGAGAAGGTGACACGCTACAATGTGCAGAAGGAAAAACAACATCCCAGCTGCTTTCCTGGATCCAGAGTGGCACGGAGGAGGCTGGAGGATGCCCTTCCTGGGTTCCAGAGCAAGCCCTGCCTCTGTGGGCCTTCAGAGGCCCTGGGGACCAGTCCCCACCCATGGGCTTCCCCACATTCAGCTCTCTTAACCCAGCCTTTGAGCAGACATGCTTCCAGCCGGCTTCTTTCCCTCTGAAGTCAGACCTCCTCTTACCCTGACATATATTGTCCTCTGTGCCTTTTGGAAACTCCAAAGTCGCTGCCACACTTCTTGCCCTGCTTGTGCCCAACAAGACCTGGTTTCACTTCAGACCCAATGACATCTAGACCTAAACAACAGACGGGGCCTCTTTCTTCCTCCATTTATTGCCAAGGGCGGTGCTTCTGGAGGCACAGTGGAGGTGGGTGAGGAGGACCACTCACTCCAGGCTGGAGGGACTGGGCACAGAAAGGCCCAGAGAATCCCATGAGGAACCTTAGAATGACGGACAGGAGGGAAAGGCAGCAGAGCAGGGGCCGGTCTTCCTGACTCTGACAGAGCAGTATCCCTTAAATAGTGGAGAAGTGTCTACTGGATTACCCAGTGGGCAAAGGGGTTGGGGTGCAGGGATGGCATTTTGGGTCAGGACTTAGAAGCTGGGAGTGCCCTTTGTTTTCCCTGGCCTAGATGAGGTGCCAGTGAATTTCCCAGACCCCCACCCCAAAGGCACGGTCATGCCAATGCAGAGTGCAGGGCAAGGGGGCAGAGTGGCAAGCACCGATCCTGGACACAGAGATGAGGAGAGGTCTTGAGGGAAGGAGACGGCCCAACCATGCCATTCAGGCCTGCAGAGGGATGTCCTGCTGACGTTTGCACTTCTGCCTCATCAGACGGTAAGAATTGTGCTTCTGACCAGAGAAGGAGAGAATGGAGTGTGCTACTGCATCCCCGGAATCCACTGACCCTAAGTCTCCAACTCCAAGCCAGAGGAAGCCCATTGTGGCAGCGAGCAAAACCAGATGCTCTAGGCTGCACAGCCCGTTCCACTGCAGTGGGTTCCCCTGGAGGGGTGCCATAAGCCTCAGGGTCACAGAAGGACTGGCTCCATGCTGGACAGGAAAACCCGCTTTGCCCTGTGTGGAGGGCTGGCAGGAGGCACTGGCACAGATTGGACATGTTCTCAAGGATATCCCGGGTCAGCTGATCCTCATCTGCCAAAGCCAGCCCCCTCTCCTCTCTCTTCAATCCTTGATTTACTTAAAAACATTCACTGAGTGCCTAAGGTGCATCCACTGCTACTCTGGGTAATCGGCAGGGACACCTCATGAGAATTACATGGTCTCCTTCCAATCATCTCTGAGGCATGAAGCCTCACACTATTGGGTAGACAAACAAAATAAAACAAGTGAGCTGAAAAACGAGTAAATCACAGACCGGTCTTGCTTTGCATGGTAGAGCTGCGTGCAGAGAATGGCTCCTCCAGCTAATACCATGCCAGCAATCTTAATAACCATCGCAAAAGTTACTTTTCAATGCCATTATCAATTTCTGTCACAACATTGAAAGCTCTGTTATCAGTACACCATACATGTAAGTAAATACCGTAGTAAAACCACTACTTAGCACCCTGTGATTTTCAATGTTTGCGGATGAAAAACTGAAAAGAGCCTTTGGAAGAGATTTTCAAGGGCACTTTAACATGGCGTGGGGTTCTTCTGATGGTACAACTTTCCACACAGAGTGAGAATCTTTTCCATGCCCTGGTGAACTGTCACACTGCTTTCTAAGTTTGGATTACCTCCCAGGGTCCCATCCTTCCAGCCGCCTACATGGGGACCTGTGTCTGGGGGAGTTCCTTTAGTGTGAAGCTCTCTGCCCTCATGGCTTCCTCGGGAACCTCTCCATCCTTTTTTTGGTCACAACCATGTTCCTCATTTACACTTCTCTGAGAGCTGGCCATTGTGAACTTGAAACTGGATTCTGAGTCACTGTCGTTAGTAAAAGCAATCCCTCATGTTTGGCAGAATTTAAGATCTTATCGAAGCATCTCACAATCATAGTCCCATTGCTTCTCTCTCTAGACATGAGACCTTGGCAGGGGCCTTTAATTGACTTTATTGTCCATGTGCGGTAACTGGGGCTTGATGGAGTGGGTCACCTGCACTCAAATCTCGGAGTGGGTCCTGGGTCGGTGAGGGTCCATAGCCATCACCTGTGCCAGCCTGATGAGGTGTGCCTAGAGAAGTCACTGGGAATGGGAACATGCCACTCAATGGGTGGCAGCGCTGGACAAGATCAGGGTCATGGGCAGAGAGCGGGAGTCTCCATTTAGGCGACAACCGCCCACCACGATCCAGGTGCTCGGCAGGTCTGTGCTCAGCCATGGTGTGTGGAACCAGCCAGGTCTTCCAGGAGGATGGGGAGGGGATGGTGGGATATCCCCAGGGAGAACCGGGAATGATGTGCAAGCTCGCAAATGCAATGACTGGTGCCAACCTCAAGATCTAGGAAGCAGATGTACTTGGAGGTCCCTCCCACGTCTGAGGGAGAAGGTAAGAAAGGGGTGGGGAGCCCATCCCAGCCCTGGGGCCACAGGAGGCATAGCTCCAGGGCATCTCCCCCTTGCCCTGTGCTCTGCTCTGCCCCTCCTCCTCACCCTCTGCACAGGTGATCATACTAAGGAGGGCACCTTCTGGCAGCACGGGGCTGACCCTGCTCTCTGCCCCAAACTCCTCTGGAGTCACGGCCTTGACCTCTCCTCTCAGGGTCCTGGGCCCAATATGTCGTGTCACAGCCATGGTCAGTGTGGCTGAGACACAGGTGACACGAGGGCTTACGACTAGGTGGCCTTAGTCCAGCAACATCTGTGTGCAGCCTGATACTCCCAGTGCATGAGGGCCTGGACTATCCGGCCCCCTCCTCCAACTCCAAGGCCTCCCTGACCTCCTTGGGCTGTAGCCAGAGGACAAGTTGTACACTATTGTTACCTTGTTTCAAGAAGCATGCCTTACCCACAGTGGTGCAAGCTCAGGGGAAGAGAGACCAAAACCTACTTCACACCAAACACCAGTCAAGTTAGTCTGTGGGCTCTCATGCCAGCCTGGCTCTGAGCAGAGCTGCTGAACATGGGGACCCTAACACACTACAGCTCCTTGTCTCTCGCTCGCTCTCCACTGCCTCACGAAAAGGCAGCCGAACAAATGATTTCTTGGGGGAACGACCTGACAATACAAGGGCTGCTCCTGTTTCTGCTCCCTCAGGAGGGCCTGAGGATGCAGATCCCACCTATCTCCCGATGATGAGAATGGGAGAGGTGCAGGGCTTCTCCAGACATCCAAGGCGGCTCCCATAACCAGCTCACCTGAAGATGGCCTCCTTCCACACTGGCTCAGCTCAGAATCGCCTCAGGCCCCCCAGCACTTGGTTGGTCTGGTGTCCCATGGTCTCAGTCACCTGCGTCCACCCAGGTGTGAGAGTAAGAACCAAATGCTCCCAAACAAGGAAACGGCATGTTAACGCAGGTATACAGGAAGCCCTGAGCTCCTGTGAAAATCTTTGAGAACCCTGAGGAGGAAACTGAAAACTGGAGACATGCCCTGGCTGGTTGGGCATCGTCTTGCCCATGGAAAGGCACATGGTCAGGGCGCGTGCTGGAGTCAACGGTATTTCTCTCCTCTCTGTCTCACCCCCGCCCCGTGAAATCAATGAAAAGAAAAGAAATCAAGATCACTTGAGCAGAAGGCGACTGGCAGGACGGAGGTGAGGGAGAGGATGTGAGTGAGGAGGGGAAAGGAGAGCATGTGGATGTGGTCAGTGAGCCAGGGTCAGTTAAATCCGGCAGGAGTAGCAGGAGCTGGCAGAACAGGCTGTCCTGGACAGGGAGCACCTACCACCACTGGGGACACTTCCCGGGCTGCAGCTCTTAGGCACAGAGCCCACGCCATCTTGAAGGGGAGAGCGGTCTCTTCTAGGAACTCAGCCACACCACTGCACAGACAGGCTTTGGACACTGCCCACGACCCAGCAGCCACTCCAGACAAAATCCTGCTGCCCCACCCGCAGCCCTGCAGACCCTAAGACCTCCTCCTCCGGAGGTGCACGGCTCCCGCAGCAGTGTGACCTCCCCCCTCCCCAGAAGCAGACCCCCAGACACCACAGTCACACTTCCAGAGCGCAGGCCCCCTGAGCCCACCGCTCCACAGGCTGCTCCTGGGCACCGCTGTGAGACCCCTCTGGGCACGCTCTTCTCCAAACAAGGGCACAGGGCCCTGGCGGTAGAAACTCTGAATTCCCACTTCCTGCACACCTGCCCACAGACACCTCAGTCACCCGGTCTCAGCACCAGGACCCCTCAGAGTGCGTCAGTGTGCCTCTCTGGCAAACTCACTGCGAGTGCCCCTGTGAGCCGCCACTGGGCGCATGTGTACCCAACCAGGGACACAGCAGTAAACTATGAGCCTTGCCACTCCACAGCTGCAGAACTCTGGACAACACAGTGGCACTTTTCCAGCATGCAGGCCTCCTGAGCCCACCGCTGCACAGGCAGCTCCCGAGTGCTACTGTGGGCCCCCGCTGGGTGCACTCTTAGGCAAAGAAGGGAACACAGGCCCCGCAGTAGAAATTCTGAACTCCCTCTTCCTGGATACCTGCCCACAGGAGCCTTGGTCACGCGGTCTCAGCGCCAGAGGCCCTCAGAGTAAATTACATGACATTGAAAAAAAGAGATAGAGGAAGACATGAACAGAAGGAAAAACATACTGTGTTCATGGATTGGTGGAAGCAACATCATTAACATGTCTATACTACTCAAAGCTATCTATAGAGTCAATGCACTCCCCATTAAAATACCAACAGCATATTTCACAGACCTAGCACAAATTCTCCAAAAACTGATCCAGAATAAGTGAAAGATCCCAAATTGTGTCAGCAATCCTGAGAAAGAAGAACAAAGTAGGAGGGATCTTAATACCAGATATCAAGCTGTGTTACAAAGCCACTATTCTCAATAATGTCTGGTTCTGGTACAAGAACAGATATAGAGTCACATGGAAGAAAATAGAAAAGCCAGAAATCGACCTGAACAACTATGCTCAATTAATATTTGACAAAGGAGGTAAGAACACAATATGGAGTCAACACAGTGTCTTCAATAAACGGTGCTGGGAAATTTGGTCAGATGCATGCACAAATATGAAATTTGACCACCAACTTACACCATATACAAAAATATACTCCAAATGAGTAAAGGATTTAAACCTAAGACAGGAAAGCATGAAAATATTAGAGGAATCCACAGGCAGCACAATCCCAGATATATGCCAAAGCAATATCTTCACTGATCCAGCTCAGAGGGCAATGGAAAGTAAACAGAAAACAAACGGATCTACATCAAAATAAGAAACCATAAACAAAACAACAAGAAAGCCCACTGCATGGGAGAACATATTTGCGAATATGATCTCTGATAAGGTTTAATCGCCAACATTTATAGAGAACACATACACTGAACAAAGATAGATAAACAACCCAGTCACAAATGGGCAACGGAACTTAATACTTTTTAAAAGAAGGCATAAGGAAGGCCAAGAGACATATGAAAGCACACTCAAAGTCACTAACAATCCGGGAGATGCAAATCAAAATGGCACTGTGGTACCATCACACAGCAGTCAGAATGGTAATTACCAACATAGCAACAAAGGACAAGAGCTGGTGAGGATGCAGAGAAAAAGAAACCGTTGTGCACTGCTGGTGGGAATGCAGACGGGTGCAGCCACTGTGGAGAAAGGTATGGCATTTCCTCAAAAGATTAAAAATGGGGTTCCCATTTGACCCTGTGATTCCACTTCTGGAAATATATCCCAAGAACCTAGAAACACCCATCAGAAAGAGTGTCCGCACCCCTATGTTCATAGCAGCACAACTCACCACAGCTAAGAATTAGAAACAGCCTAAGTGCCCATGAGCAGATGAGTGGATTAAAAACTGTGGTGCATCTGCACACTGGAACACTATGCTGCTGTAGAAAGGAAGGGGCTCTTACCCTTTGCAACAGCATGGATGGGGCTGAAGAGCATTATGCTGAGCAAGCTCAGTCAGTCAGAGAAAGATAAATATCACATGGACTCCCTCGTTTGTGGGTTATAATGAACAACATAACCTGATGAACAAACATAGACCTAGAGACACAGAAGCATCCATCAGGTGCTCAAACCTCAGCGGGAAGGTAAGGGAAGGTGGGGGTGAGGGGCAAATTTCAACCATGGGATTTGTAAGCCTGCGTATGAGCCTAACCAATGGACACAGTCACCAGGGGGCGAGGGGGAGGGCATGATTGAGGGCTGGGGGGAGACGGGGCAGTAAGAACAATATGTAATTCCTTAAAAAGTAATAAATAAAAGAATCCTTCAACCATATCATCAGGTGAGCGCGCGCACACACAGACACACACACACACCCCTGGAGACACGACACTGTCCTCTCAGTGGGCATCACCTCTTATCTCTGAACCTGACCACCACTTTCTCACCGGCTGAACCAGAGGACACTGTTGGCCACAGGCCTTGGGCTCTGTCAAAAGCGACCTTTCCCAAGTGGACACTGCCCACCGTCCAGCAGCCACATTTCTGGCCCTTCTGTGTCCCCCACGCCCTGGAGCAGGGCTGGGCTGGCCTGAGAGCCCACAGACTTGAGGAGCCAGAGGAGCAGATCCCGGGGGTGCGTGTGTGGGTTGTCTGGGGGCCACCCCTTGTCAAGTGCAAAGGCGGCCAGCTGAGATCAAAGAATAAACGCCAGTGCCAGAGTTCCATGAATTGTTGCATGCCACTCTCCTCAGTGAGCGCCACATTGGCGCAGCACAGGCCTGGCCTCAGTGGATGAGCCAGGTTTTGCCCTCAGGCCTTCGCTCCAACCCAGGTGGGACCTTGTTTTCAGAGGGAAAATGCCAGCGGGGGAGGGGCTGTGGGTTACCAGGGACTAGAGCAAGTTCTCCCCCATGGAGGAAGCAAGTTCACCCCTGAGAAAGCAAGGACAAGAGTGGGACCTTACCTTTTCCACAGGCCGCGCTCCTCACCACCTGGTCTCGGGCAAATCACAGCCAGCGGCTGGAGGGAAGGAAGCTGTGGCCACCTGGCAACCTACCTGGAGGTGTGCCCTGTGTTCTTATGGGGAAACCTCGTGAGATCCCCAGATCAGGAGTGCCTGTGGCCTGCCCAGAGGCTGCAAGGGGTGGGGACCTGTGGGTGGCTGTGTGGGGGACCGGTGCTTTCTATATGAGGGTGGGGAGGGTGGGGAGGGTAGGCTCGGATGTGGAGGGAGAAGCAGGAGGCCCCGACCCCCAGCTTCCCTCCCACTCGCCACCCCTGGTCTGTGCTTCCCTGGACCCTTTCCCTAGGCCCCTTTCCCTCTAAGGTTTGGGGTGCCATGCATCCCCGGGTCCCTGAGGGAGGCTCAGGCCCCTTTCCCACCCCCACCCAGCCCTCTGTCTAGAAAAGAGCTCCCTGCCCCCAGCTGGTCCACTGTCCCTACTGTCTGGACGGGCCATTTTTGTAACCCGCTGGGCAGAGGAGAGCCGTCCACATGCAATTCCAGTGTCTGTCTCCACAGGTGCTCTCCTCATCTTCCCTGGGGTTTGGGTTAACAGAGCTCTGTCAGGAGCCCCAAATCCGGCCTTTGCCCTGTGCCCCTCCGCCAAGCCTTCTTCTCCCCAACAAATCCCTTTGGGCAAAGTGGCACCTGGGCCTGAAAACAGAAAGAGGGGCCAGGAGGCTCCCGAGGAGGGATAGGGCCAACAAAGCTGAGGAGAGGTGGGGAGGCCCCAGCCACAGCCTGGTGCACAGCCTCTGGCAGAGCTGCCCCTTAGCTTAACCTTAACCTGGGCTCTCCTCTGGGGTGGCACCCTCCGTGTGACAGGTTGTGGTGCCTGCTTTCCCATAGTCTCTTCAGGAGACAAACCTCAGGAGAGGGAGGAGAGGGAGAGGCAAAGCGCAAAGTGGAGGCCCAGGCCCTGTCCTTCAAGCTGGCCTGATGCATCTCCTCGGGGTCTTTAGAAATCAGCCTCTGACAGGGGGGAAGGGCATGTAGGAAGAACAGAGCCACAGCTGTCTAATCATTACTCATCTAACTGAATAAGAGGCGCTGGGGCACTGGAGGATGAACCAGGCTGTACTAAAAACATGAGCTGCCTCCATGGGTCCACTCCTCAGAAAATAATTGCATTTGGGGAACAGACCAAGGGCAGGACACGCTTTGACCCACAGGGGCTAGCCGGGAGGTCTTTCTTAGGATGGCTGACCATCCTCTGGTCCCAGGAAGGAGCTGAGCCATTACTAAGGTCATAGAAGATTAGCCATCGTGTTGTAGGAGTTTGGGCTCCTGCAGGCCAGATGGCAGGCCCTCCCCTCCCCTTTCCATGTTACTCTTGTGGCTGGCAGCTACAGGTAGCTAGCTATCTTCTCCCCAGGGGCTCAGAGAGGAATTTCGAGGGTGAGCGACTAAGGACCCCATTATTGACCACGTTGTTGGAAAGAACGCTCACGTGTGCTTCTGTCTCTGCTTATTTTATCCCAAGTAGTGACAGGTGGCCTCAGACATTTTGAGTCCCTTTCCCTTCCTCACTCAGGCCTGGGAAATACTCTGAGACTTTTCCTGAGAGGGATAGTGGCAGTGGGCACTCTGTCCCTGTCATGCAGGTGGCCCTGCATCTCTTTCCCATAGGCTATGGGGAGGTCGTGGGGCTGAGAGTAACAGGCAGGGTGGTAAGGCTGCCTTGTTCTGTGACCCTACCCTGCCATCCCTATGTTCAGATGTTCCCCCTGCCTATGAACTACCAGAGTTTTAGGTTTCCAGCTACATTGGTGAACGGATGAGGACAAATGAGGCCATTGCTCTCATCCCCAGTGGATCTGGGATTGTCAGCTAAGGCAGAGCAGATAAAAATCAACACCAAAAACCTCAATTATTTCACCTAGGAACTAGAGGTTCAGCCTACCCTCCCTCCTCTCTTCTAGATGCATTTGCATGTATTTATCCTACCGTGGCTGCTACTGCGATGCTCAGAGCTACACACAGTCTCTCCTCACAAGGTGTAGGATGAAAATAACACACACACACACACACACACACATCCGAAGCAGACAATACCTCTGTCTACACCTGACTCTTTGTAACTACTTCTGTCAAGAAACACAGGTGCTGCTGTGGAAAGGTACAGAGGCAGGCAGATTCCTGCCTGAGGCCTGAGCAAGGAGGGGCTATTGGGGGGCTTGTAAGGATCCTGTTCTGGGCGTGAGGACAGATTGCACAGACTGGCTCAGAATAAAGTGCTGGGCCAATCTGAGAACACAGGAGGGACTGGGGCACAGGGGAGGGTGATAAGAGTGACAGCGAGGGCAGCGGATGCAGCAGTGGAAGGTGATTTTCTAGCCAGACACAGTCCAGGACATTTTGAACTTTCATGCTCTCAGTGTTGTTTCTTTCAGGTGAAGACACTGAGATGAGAAAGATTAAGCGAGGATCCAAGCAGGGTGGGCTAATCAAGAAGGAATTTGGGGCTGACTTGTGCTTCCTTGACACCCCCTATACTATAGGCTCCTGATTCATCAACAGGCACCTGCAATGTCCTCTGGACGCCCAGTCCTCTGCAGGATTACCCGGTGGGAAAGGTCTGGGAGAGCACTCAGGGTGGCCGGTGTGCATTGCCTAGGGTGTGTGTTCTCATTTGGGTGCGCCGCGCCTTTTGAAAATGCTGCCCTGTGGTCAGAGGATCCCTGCTTGCTTACTTCCTGCTTCCCTGTGTGCAGGGACATTTATGTCTCTGGGGCTGGAGTGCTCTCTGAACGGCTCTCTCCTCTCATCATGGACATGAGGAACCTACGCCAGTTTGGTGGTCACTGGAAAAACAAGAGTACCACAAGGGACACCACATATTCAACTTGGCTGTCCCCGCAGTCTAGTCAGCAAGGTCCTTTACTAGGGCCTTGCTTCTGCAGGCTCCTTGCTGAAACCCTGGTAACTGAGGGAAGCCTTGAGGAATTGGTGGCGTAAGGAAGAGAGAGGAGCGCAGAGGAGACCTTCCCTTAGGCTCACTGTCTCAATCAGTATTTCACGGGGAATGAGCTGAGGGAGAGCTGGAGGGCCAAAACCTGTGCTCTGCTCAGAGTTGACCTCCCCCAAGGCCCAACCAAGCTTGGCACAGTGTCCTTTCCATCTTGATGAAATGTTTCCCAATTGGCTCCTTTGCCCCACCCGTCAAAAGATAGCATGGGGGTTTGTCTGGTGAGGCAACTTCCTCCTAACTGCATCCACCTGACAGGACTAGACAAGAGCATGAAGAGATTAATCCACCCACAGGCATCATGAATGTTGAGTCTAGTGTGGAACTTCTGAACAAACTTGGGCTTGTGCTTCTGGAGTCTTGTGTACCCAGCTCTTCTCCCTTCAGTATTTTCCCAAACGCAGAGTGTAGCCATCAGCCCACACTTCACACTTCTCCCTCCTTGTCCCTCCTGGAGCAGTGCCACACAGGGTCTTGGGGAGGCCTCTCCTCTCTCAGGTGGAGTCACATTCTGATCACCTGTCCTTCATTTCTGTAATGCCAGGTAAGAGCTGGGCCTGGTGCCTCCTCAGACCTCAAGGAAGGAAAGGGCAGGAAGCTGAGAGGTATCACCTCACTGGATGTCACCGAGGCTCCACATCAAAGCCTCTTCCTGCCTGGGATGGGAGCGAAGGAATCTCTTAACAAAAGGACCCTGTGGGGACCAGTGTGGGAATTCACAAGTGACTTCGTAAAATGTCTTTGATTATAGAAGGAGAATGTCCACTTTGGTTGATGATGGTAAGGCATATTTTAATGGGAAGCACTCGTGAGGGCTGCAACAGCTACACTGTGAGCAAGGCTGGGTTACCACTGGATATTTCTAGATCTTTGCCTTGCTTTTTGCAGGCTCCAAGCCGTGGTAACAGCCTCTCAGATTTCTATTACTATGAAAAGTATTTTAAGAAAAGGACAGCCAGGTCATTTTAAAGGACGCTAAAAGTCAGTTTGGGGTAGTTCCCCTGTGTCAGGGACACCTCAGTGAGGTACTGTGCAAAACATTCTGAGAACAGCCCCTCAGAGCCTTTCGTGTGTGTGTGTGTGTGTGTGTGTGTGTGTGTGTGTGTGTGTGTGTCTGTGTGTGTTGGTGCCTGTGTAGGACTCTAAGGCTGGTTCCACAGCCTGAGGGATGAGCGCCCAGAGATACCCAGGTGGTAATCCCCGGGACCTGGGAATGTTACCTAACAGGGCAAAAGGGAGTTTGCAGATGGGAGGAAGGCTTTGACACAGGGACGGTCATTGTTAATTATATGCCTTGGCTTCAGGGCCCACAGGACAGGAAGGGAGCACAATTTAAACATGATTTCTGGGTGAGTCTCTAAGCCAGTTTCCAGAGAAGATTAGCGTTTGAATTGGTGGACTCCTAAAAGGACATCACCCTCCCTATGTGCACAGCATCAATGCACTGAGAGCCTGCCTAGGACAAAAGGAGGAACTCACCCCTTTATTCCTGAATCACTGGAGGGCTGGGACATCACATCTCATCTCATAGGCCTCTGTCCTCACACTGCATCTTACACCATCAGCTCCTCTGGTTCTCAGGTCCTCAGACTCAGGCCAAATTAGACCAACAGCTTTCCTGGGCCACAGCTTGCAGATCGTGGGGTTCTCAGTCTTTGTAATCACACCAGCCAAGTCCTCATAATCCCCAGCTGCTCCGGAGAACCCTGTCTAACCAAAGGCAATGGATTACCGGGTGTGAGCAGGCAGATTTGAGCACAGAAGGGGAGCAGGAGGTGGGACCACAGAGCAGAGACTGGAGTCATGTAGCTACAGCCATGGAATGCTGGTGGCCTAGCAACTACAGGAGCCAGGAAACAGACTCTGCCTGGAATCTCTAGAAGGATCCAGCCCCTCTCTCACCTTGACTTCTGCTATTCCAAGCCCCTGTGGCTTCTCAGTCCCACAGAGTCCTTTCTTTTTGCAACACCCTTTCTCCCCACAATTCAGCAAGTCACTCTGTCTCACATGGCCCCGTGTTTCTCAGCCAACCTTCCTATTTGGGATGGTTAGAGATGATGTGGCCTCAGGCTTGAGGCAAGAGCTGCCTCACAAGCAACACCCTTGCACCCAGTCTTTGGTGGGACATGCTAATGATCCCTGAGATGAGCATTTGGGTCACCTGGTGTGGCAGGAGACACATCCCAGTCCAGAGGAAGTTCACAGACAAAGAGGAAAAAGGGCAGGAGCAAGGGGGCATTCCTCAGGTGGAGAACACTTAGGTTATGTTCTAAATACAACGATGAAAGGAGATTTCATTTGGGGTGGTGTACAAAATACAAGATATAGATGATATATTTTAGAATTTCACCTGAAAGCCAGTTAAAGGTATTTACAATGTCATACCCATGAATTCAATAAAAGCAAAAAGATTGCCAAGCAGTGAGTCTAAAATGTTTAAAAAGTTAAACAACTAATGAAAGATATCAGTAAGAAACTATATGTGTGAAACACAGTAATTTCCAAATTGTAGAAATATGTCACTTGAAACTGATTTGATAATGTTCACGAATTATCACAGTCATAAAAATTAATGGGATAAGTAATGTGACAAACAATGCTAATCACCTTAGGGAAAGGGCATAAACTTCAGCCTAAATTTATTCTAGGATACCATTTTTAATATCTGTGTCCTCGTCAAGAGTTTTCTGCAGAAGTCATTTTTATTGATCTTATGTTACAATTTTCCACTTTGGTGCCAAGAAGTATATATAGGTTTAAAGTGTTGATTCATGCATATTGAACTATTAAGATTACATATGCTTATTGAATGTTAATAATAACGTTCTTTCATCCCAAAAGGAAATTTGGGCATGTGGAAAACGCCACAATAAAGTAAAAGGTATAGGGGCCTAAACCAAGATGGTGGCCCAGCTAAACACCAGTACTCCTCACCTCCCACAAGCACATCCCTATGATATATACAACACAGCACAGCCATCATTCAGAGCTGCTGAAATCTGGCTAAATGGAAGTCCTGCAACTAGAGAAGTACAGAAGAAAAACATGAGGTTGGGTAGGAGGCCAAAAGTGCAGAACTGACAGGCCCCACACCTACATGCGCTGTGATTTTTCAATCAGGAGGTATATCTCACCTCCCATGAGAAGAAAGGGTTCCAGGCCCCACTAGAAACCCCCAGCCCTGGGTACCACAGCTGAGAAGCCAAGTCCCTGGACTATTGTACTGTGAAAAGCGGTGGGGATGGAGGATGAGTGACATGGAGGCTGCTGGTGTAGCTTTCGAGATCCTGGGCCAGTCAAGGAGGAACTGGATAGGCTGGCATTGGGGCAGGAACTTGGGTAGGCTTTTTCCCCAATGAGGGCTCTCACAGGGGTCATTGATCCTGTGCTAGGACCTCCCTCTTCACAGAGCTGCTAGCAGTCATACCTGAGTTTTCACCAGTTCAGTGTGGCTCCTACATTTTCCTCTACCTCGGAGGTGTCCTGAGACACCACCCCACTAATTGGCAGCTCCAGCCAAGCTGTTTATGCAGCTTTTCCATGTGAATGGCTGCCCTGGCTCAGGCTTCAGACGTTTCTAAAACGCCTCAAACAACAGCAGCTCTGGACAGCGTGCCCCACAAATGTTAGTAACAGCCCAAGTCCAGCACCAGCAGCAATATGCCCTGCTTCATGGCTGGCTCTCTCCTGGGCATTTCCAAGCCCGATACAAATAGCAGCCACCTGCAGACAGCTCCCTAGCTCCTGCCTAGTGACCCCAGGAAGTGGCTGACTTTGCACCTCCTGGGAGGCCCCGGAGCCAGGGCACACGCTGGACAGCTGCAAAGCATACCAGGTCACAACTCAACACGCCCACAAGTGACGCACTCCAGGGGCAGACTCAGTGAGCACAAGCCCACAGAAGCAAGTCCAGCTCCACAGGAGTGTCTCATGCACAGCACCTCTCCCACTGTGGTTGCAGCAGGTCCTCACCGTTTATTTGTTTGGAGGTTAAATCCACCCCCTAATGCCAACAGCAATCAAATCTCAACTACAACAAGACCGAGCACACAGTATACACAGGTACACCTGGAGGTACACAGGTACAAAAGTACAGCTCAGGTAACTGGGGCAGCTGAGCCACTGGGCTTACAGAACAGGAAGGACACAAGGACATGCTATCTGTTCAGGAGACACAGAAAATCTACCTAATGCACAGAAACAAACCAGGGAAGCAGCCAAGATGCAGAGACAAAGGAATGAAATGCAAGCAAGCCACCTACTGCATACAGAGTTCAAAGCAATGATTATAAGGTTGTTCAAGGATCTTAATGAGAGTGTTAAGGATGTAGTGAAAGAAGATTCCTAGTGAGAATGCCAACGAGGTGAAAGAACTATAAAGAAGCTTGCCAGGTGCTGCTGCCTCCGTCTTGTTGGGGCAGGGAAATGTAATGGCATTGAGCAGAATCCCTCACAAGGGGCTCTGGAAGCAGCCTCTCCTGCATTTCAGCCTGCCTGGCAAGAGGCAGTGCTGCAGAAGAGGAGACACCAGGCCTCAGAAGGCCTTTGGGTGTGGTTCCCTTCTTTCAGGGTGTTGCCTTGGAGGAGGAGGGAAGGGTGGCTGACTCCTGGTAACGAGTGTTTTAGGATGGCCAGGGCACAGGGGCAGTGTACACTACAGGAGGGCAGGGGCCTGATGTTAGCTCCTCCTGACCTTCAGTGGGCTCTCACCTCCCTGGGCCCGGGTAGTGAGTCGCATAGAGCTGCCACTGTCAGATGGAAGACAGGTGTCGTTTTCAAGATGGCTTCACTGCTCAGCACCAGCCAAGGGCCCTGTGCTGTGAATGTGAAAGCACATACGCAGAGCCACCCTCCCTGTGTGGGGCCGGCTTGCAAGGAAGTGAGCAGGAGTGTGGCGTTCCACACCAGGCAGGGTGATAAGGCCTGTATGTATAGAGGCCAGTGCACACTGCAGCACCCTGCGAGGGTTGCCCTGGAGAAAGGGAAAAGGTCAAACCGGTGTCAATAGGCCACCGCCTCCCTTGTACACAGCCAACCCCTGATGGACCCCAATGGGAACATTCTAGGGGAGAGGAAACCTCACCACGGCCAAGTTTGTTTTCACCTCAAGCTAGGGTGAAACGTGAAACCCACTCCCAAAGGAAACAAGCACTTGGACAGAACTTGCCCTTTGTTAACGTCAGGGACTGGCCTGCCTTTCTCCATTCCACTATCACACTCAGCTTTTGAGGAAGATTTTGGTGCGTGAGGAATAAGCAAAGGGTCCCATGGGGGTGGGGGTGCTGGTAAGGACTGCACCTGGTGTCTGGATCCACCCTTGATCCCGGTTCCTTAGAACTCAGGGTATGGGCACCATTCCACTCCTCTTTGGATGGCAGGGCTGCATATGCATCAGCCGCTGACTGGGACCTGTTTGTATAAATACTGACTGGGCAACCTACCCAGTTTGCTTCCATGTGTTGCCCAAGAAGAGAGAGAGTTTCTCACTGGCATGCTCAAAGAGACAGTGAGACTTAGACTTGGGCACCTTCCCCGCTTCAGAGGAGACACAGGTGTCTGTGGTGCATTAGGAAGGCACTGTTGGACCCAGGTGACCAACAAATACTCAGACTTATAGGTGACCTGCATGGGTGCCTGTGGGTGACG
The DNA here is from genome assembly GCA_026230045.1 of Corynorhinus townsendii. NCBI lineage: Eukaryota > Metazoa > Chordata > Mammalia > Chiroptera > Vespertilionidae > Corynorhinus > Corynorhinus townsendii. Next base: position 2,675,109 of record JAPDVU010000016.1, read on the forward strand.
GGGACCTTCTTTTATTTAGGAAGCAGTTGTTTTGAACGAGACCTCCCTTTTTGTAAATATTCTCTTCTTATATCCCTCTGAAAACCCATTGTAGGAAGCTGAAGTAGAGAGAGGGAGATTAGATAAAACCGTGTGGACAGAAGAAAGGGTTTTCACCTTGCAGGGGAATGACCTGCTGATAGAAGCTCTGAGGCCCTTTCTCTGAGACTGGAGCCTACAGCTCCCCCCAGAGCCACAATCCTTCTTGCAGCTCGAGGCCTGCATCTTGGGCTCGGATATGCCATACCCTAGGATATATAACTGTCCAAGGCAGGTGCCTCTGTTTCCTTTAGCAGAGTACAAGGGGCGAAGATGGGGTGGAGGCATTGGGAAAGGGACTCAGCAAGCGAATTCTGCCCCTGGAGATCAGTGATTGGACAGGAGGAGGGGCACAGGACGAACGGATGCCCAGGCAGCCTCATAGGTGATTCTACCGTGATGGAGCTTAAATGCTCAGTTGGACATCACTCTAGGGGTCCCACATTGGAGAGGGTGCAGGCTGGGCTGAGGGACACACCCCGCCCCATGCACGTTTTTGGGCACCAGGCTTCTAGCATATCTATGTAAAGCAAACAAAGAAATAAAACTTCTAGAGCACTTTAAGAGACGGCTTAACAACGGGACAGTCACAGTAGGGGACTTGTCACCACCCTCTGACTTGACTGCATAGGGATTCCATATAAAAAATTAACAAGGAAACAGAGACTCTAAAGGACACAGTGGATCAGATTGATTTAATTGACATTTTAGAATATTTCACCCCAAAGTCGCAGAATATACATTTTTCTCAAGTGCACCTGGATCATTCCCCAAGATAGACCATGGTAGGTCACATAACAAGTCCCTACAAGTTCAAAAAGACTTAAATCATATCAAGCATCTTCTTAGCCACAGTGGAATGAAATGAGAAATCACTAGAGTAAAAAAACCCAGAAACGCTTAAGCACCTGGAGTCTGAATAGCATGCTTTTAAACAATGAATTGGTTACCAATAAGATCAAGGGAAAATGAAAAATTTCTTGGAAAGGTATGAAAATGAACAAACAACAATGCAATATTTCTGGGAAACGGCAAAAGCAGTCCTGAGAGGGAAGTTCATAGCAATACAGGCCTATCTCAAAACAAACATACAAAAAACACCAAGAATAATCAGCAAATAAACTATTTACCCAATACAACTTAAGAATCAGAAAGAGAACAAGAAAAGCCCAGAGTCAGTGAAAGGAATGAAATAATAAAGATTAGAGCAGAAATATCATAGAGACTGAAAAAAATACAAAAAAAAATGACACCAAGAGCTGAATATTTGAAAGGATAAACAAAATCAATAAACCATTAGCAAGACTAATCCAGAAACAAAGAGAGAGGACTCACATAAATAAAATCAGAAATGAAAGTGGAGGAGTAACTGGCACCACATAAATACAAAGGATTGTAAGAAAATACTACGAACAACTATATGCCAACAAGCTGTGCAATGGGGTTATATCTCTACCCAAGACACATGCCCCTGTTTCCTTTAGCAGGGAACAGGTGAAGGAGAGAGGGCAGGGGCAGAAGGGGGAATGCCCAGGGTTGGCACTCAGCAAGCGAATTCTGCCCCGGAGATTTGTGATTGGACAAGAGGAGGGGTACATGACGAAGGGGGTGCCCAGGAAGCCTCAGAGGCAAGGATAGTAAGTAGGTGGGCTTCCTTAGGAACATCCGGCTTCTGCTCCAGGGGCCAGGCTCATACAACCTGGCTGTGAGTGAGGGGTGGGGCTGTGCAGGGTACCTGTCCCTGATTGGAGGAGACTTTTCAGAAGCCCACCCAGAGAGAGCAGGTGGGGCCTGGACAGGCACCTTCTGCACCACATGCTCACATCCCCAGTGCCTGCACATGAGCACACTCAGCACAGCCAGGTCCCCGATGCATGCATGGTGAGCAAGTGCCTTGCCTGGCCTCAGCAGGCTCTGCACCTGCCAGCTCCTTCATAGCACTGGTCTCAGGGCCAGGACGCAACTAGAGGAAAGCTGTGTTGGGAGACAGAGAGGCTCCTGGGGGCCGCGGGCTTCCTCTTAGTTCCTCTAGAGGACCTTCGGGTGAAGGGCGCCTGGGGCCAGAGAGTGCACCCTTGGGCCTTTGTACCAGGTAGGGCAGGAGCTGGAGAACAACAAGCTGGTGCCTGAGGGTGTGACCCAGGAGCTGAGGTTACAGGCAGGTGAGGAGGTTTGGCTAGATGTTGAGTGGGGGAGGGAGGAGGGATGTGTGGCTGCAGAGCAGTTTGTGCAGGGAGAGGAGCTTGGGGTGCAGCAGGGAACCCAGAGTGAAGATCAAGGGGAAGACAACGGGGAGGAGTTGCAGGAACAGGAGCAGTTAGTCCTGTGGCAGGAAGGCTTTCTGCAGGTGGTGTCAGGGCAGGGCATGTGGGCAGGAGAGGTTTTCCCAGATCTGCAGGTGGGGAAGGAGGAGGAGGTGGTGAGTGAAGAGCTGAGGCTGGAGGAACAGGTGCCTGGGGTCCTGCAAAGGCCCTATGGCCAGGAGCAGGGGTGGATGAGGGAACAATTGCAGGGGAGCAGTTTGTCTAGGAGGGTGAGGGGGAGTGTGCCATGGAGGCAATGGAGCAGGTGGGAGAGACGGAACCTCAGTCAGAGGCAGAGGCAAAGCCACAGAAGAGAAGCCAGTGCAGCAGAAGCAGGCCCAGTCAGGTCCCTGGGGCGAATGCACCTGGTCCCCGCTAGAGGTGCTCCAGGCCCTTCAGGTGGAGATGGAGCCTGTGAACCAGCAAGCCAGCAGGGTCATCTCTCGGCTCAGGCGCAGGACTCAGCAGAGGCTCAAGCCCTATTTTGAACAGAGCAGCCTAAATATCCGGCGCATCCCTGGGTTCTGGGCCACAGCTGTATCCCTTTTTTTGTAAAAATATATTTAAAATGTCTTTATCCATTAAGGTATTACATATGTGTCCTTAACCCCCATTACCTCCCAATGCTCTCAACTCATGCCCTCACGCCCCAGAGGGTGTCTGTGTCCTTTGCTTAGGCCTACACGCATGCATACAAATCCTTTGATTGATATCTCCTCCTTACCCCCACCCTCCTCTACCTTCTCTCTAAGGTTTGACAGTCTGATTGATGCTTCCCTGTCACTAGATCTGTTTTTGTTCATCAGTTTATGTTGTTCATTATATTACATAAATGAGTGGAATTATGTGGTATTTATCTTTCTCCAACTCGCTTATTTCACTGAGCATAATGGTCTCCAATTCCATCCAGGCTGTTAGAAATGGCAAGAACTCATTTTTCAGTGCTGCGTAGTAATCCATTGTGTTGATGTACCAAGGTTTTTTCATCTGCTCATCTGCAGGTTGGCAGTTAGGCTGTCTCTAAATCTTACCTATGGTGAATTGTGATGCTATGAACATAGGGGTCCATATATCCTTTCTGATTGGTGTTTCTAGTTTCTTGGGATATATTCCTAGAAGTGGGGTCACTGGGTAAAATGGGAGTTCCACTTTTTTATTTTTTAAGCATATTCCATACTGTTCTCCACAGTGGCTGCACCAGTCTGCATTCCCACCAGTAGGGCTCGAGGCTTCTGTTGTTTCTGCATCCACACGAGCACTTGTCGTTGTTGATTTATTGATGATAGCCATTCTGACAGGTGTGAGATGGGACCACATTGTTGTTTTGATTTGCATCTCTAGGGTGGTTGGTGACTTTGGCCATGTTTCCATATGTCTCCTGGCCTTCCTTGTGTCTTCTTTTGAAAAAGTGTCTATGCAGGTCCACTGCCCCTGTTTTTACTGGGTTATCTTCCTTTGTTAAGTGGTAGGAGTTCCCTGTAAAAGTGGGAGATTAAACCCTTATCAGTGATATCATTCGCAAATATGTTCTCCCATGCACTGGGCTTTCTTGGTGTTTTGTTGATAGTTTCTTTTGTTGTGCAAAAGATTTTTATTTAGATGTAGTCTCCTTTGTCTATTTTCTTTTTAGTTTCCACTGCTGTAGGAGCTGGATCAGTAAAGGTATTGCTTTGCCACATGTCTGCCTGCGGACTCCTCTAATGTATTTTTTTATGTTTTCCCATTTTATGTTTAAGTACTTTGTATCCATTTGGAGCTTATTTTTGTGTATGGTATACATTTTTTTTGCATGTCCCTGTCCAATTTTCCCAACACCATTTATTGAGGAGACTGTCTTGACTCCATTGTATGTTCATGCCTCCTTTGTTGAGTATTAATTGACCATAGTGGTTTCGGTCCTTTTCTGGTTCTGTATTCTAATCCATTGGTCAATATGTCTGTTCTCGTGGCAGTACCAGGCTGTTTTGAGAACAGTGGCTTTGTAACACAGCTTGGTATCTGGTATTGAGAGCCCATCGACCTTGTTCTTCTGCTGTATCCTTGAGTTTAAAGGCACGGGACCACTAGGTGCACGGGGTAGTGCAGGAGGAAGGAGTCAGCAGGGACAGTCTGGATGGAAAAGCTACACATTGGAGACAAACTCAGAGTAGTGAGCCCCAGTCTGGCTCAGGATCATGGTGACACCCTCTCTCTTTTATGGGCACCGCAGACTGATTCCTGTGAGTCCAGGGGCAGAGCTCCAACACAGATGCATGCATAGAACAGGGTCTGTTGCCCACAGATGGGACTTTGTTGCAAGGCATCTTCTGGGACCAACTAATGTTTCCCTAGAAGCCTTCTGTATGTCCGGCTCCTCAGTCAGAAGCAGCAATGAGTAATGTGTGGCCTGTCAAGCCCTCAGATTGCAACAATCTGCTGGGCATCGGGTCTGTCAGGAAACAGTGGCACTGTGCCGCTTTCTGCATTTTATGGAGAAGGAGTGGCCTTAGGGGAAGGAGAGGCCAGGCCAAGCTGCCCTTTCTAGCCACTCCATGTCCAGCTTCCAGGGTGCAGGCTCCTTGACCCAAAGCAGTTTCTCAACCACCAGGAGTTGTAGGCCATGATCAGCGTCCAAGATGAAAACCTGCTCGGCCACATGATCTATTTGAAGGTCAGGCCGCCCACTCCAAGGAGCAGTGGGAGGCAGGAGAGGAAATGGCCTGTCCCTGAAGACAGCTAAAGGCGGGTGCCCTCGGCTGCGACTTCACTCTCTGGACGCACTTTCCTTCTGCAGGTGAGGGAAGCCAGGCATCCTGGGGATCGCTGCACCCTTAGCCTGTACTTCAGCAGCAACCCCTACTTCCCCAACCATGTGATTGTGAACGAGTATCTCATCACCATCACAGGTAAGAGGAGGCTCCCTGCATGGGCCACAGCTGCTGATGGACAGAAGTTGGAAGGCGATGCCCCCGTGTCACATACCCCTCTCCTGCAAGATACAGGGTGACGACACTCAACCCACTGAGCGACACTGGCTAGGGTGAAAATACTTTTCTTAATGACATAAACCTCTAACTACTTCACAATAAAGATATTAGGCCACAATAATGATGATGTGCCTAAGAGAAATGGTTAACGGCTTAGAGATGATAAACACTCAAATATATGAACTTGGGTGAATTTCAGGAACTTATCCGAATTCCAGGGTCAACTGCAATTATTTTTTTTTACATACTATTGCTTCAGAATGTAAATGAACTAAAGTTTTATTGTCTTTACAACTAAGAAATGACTAGAGTATACAGAAAATAGTTTAAACAAATATTTTTGGTAGATTTCTTAATATATACATTAAATATTCTTTACTATCTCTACCCTGAGAACACTGATATATTTTCTGTTAGTTCTCCTTTAAAAAAAATATTCTGCATAGCATTTTATAATAGTTAAAACCTTTAAGTATATGAACTAGATTAATTACTGCTCTAATAACTATATAACTGACTGTTGCTCAGGCAATAAGCAAAATTGTGAAACATAATTACCAACTTAGAGACTGATGGACCAAAAAGGAATTCCTAATGTTGATAAACAAAATTTGGTTGTTAATGAATATGTACAGCATATTCACACTTTAAGTTTTTCAAATACTAACACTATTCATTGACTTCTTAAAACTTCTGAATATGAAACTTGTGGACAATTACAGCTAAGATAGAGAATTAAAACAGGGACAACACAAAGAATGCACCCCAATGTCAACTATGGATTTCACGTGACAATGATGCCAGCAATGTAGGTCCACTCATTGTAAAAATGTTGATCCCGGGGAGGCTGTGCATGGGAGAGGAGGGGGCATATAGAAACTTTCCCGTTCTGGTCAATTTTGCTGTGAAGTTGCTCTAAAATATTAAGACTATTTAAAAAATATGTCAAAAGTTTGCTATACCTGCCTTTAAGATAATAAAATGTTATTAATATGTAAATAATATGTTCAAAGGCAATGGTGTAGGAATATAGTTAAAATAAAGAAGTGGTAACATGTGTTTTAATATTTAGGATTAAAACAGGTTTTTTAAAAAACTAATGTATTCCTTATTTCTCTTACCTAAAGAGCACGTTTTAGACATCCAGATTTACTGCCCTGTGTTGCCATCTTGAAATCCTGTGACCTTAAGCAAACCACCCACTTGTCCTGACTCTGGTTTCTCATCTGGGACACAGGTACATCTGCAGTGTTACTGGCCAAGTGCCAAGTTCATGACAATCAACATAAATGGCAGTTATGAGTCTTAGTAGGTTACCGGAAACAAATCATTTCTAGCTCAATTTGGATCAGTTCTGGCTCTGAAACATTTCATGATTCTATACATCACCCTTTTACAAAACACTTCAAACTGCATTATATAACAACTCTATGACTTTTAAGATGACTGAGAAAGGGACCAAGCTAGCCAAGGAGCACCAAGCTTTTATGTAGCCTTTACAATCATCTGGAGAAAAGCCTAATAATAGAAAATTCAGAAACAGGAAGAAAAACTTTACATTTTCTTCGGTCAAGCCACTTTCTGGAAGGAAAACTGAAAGTGAATACGCATAGCCCCATCTTTGTAAGTGATCTGCCACCCAAGAGTTAGAAGTGCCTATTAAGAGGGCACTCCCGTCCACTGAAATGGTTGTGGGCTGCATTTCTCCGCACAATACAGGGTGCATCAATTTGTGAATGAGCTTCTTTCTCAGTTGTGTCTAGCTCAACAACAACAAACAAAAAAAACACAATGGGGACAAACTTTCAGCAGGTTTGCTGCACTGGAAATACACAGATTTGCCACCACACAAATTAGAATCTTTCCTTTTATTTCCACAGCTGTTCTAGATCCATGGCCAGAAGTTAGCACTACTTTGCTGCACACTGTGTCTTACACTACGCGATAAGCAGCCCATGGATTCTGGCCAGAGAAGCAGCTTTCACCTATTTCCAAGGAATTGGTGGTTAGTCAGAACACATGTAGACTCTAACTGAGTCTACATGCTGAAATGACCCCATTTCAGAAGCCTTTGATTCAAATAGCATGTGTAAGAGAAAATTCTGTTGTTTCCTCAACTCTCTATGCATTGCTGAAGAATATGAAAATATTATTGGAAGAAACCAGTTTACTGGGCATATGGATTAAACTAAAACTGGGTTCCCCCAAATAAAAAATAAAAAAAAACATGCAAGAGAGAAACCAGTAAACTCCGAAAATGTTAAGATGCACTTCCATCCCTAGCTGGTTTGGCTCAATGGACATAGAGTGTCAGCATACAGATTTCGATTCTGGTCAAGGACACATGCCCAGATTGCAGTGCTCCATTCCCAGTTGGGGATTGCAGGAGGCAACTGATCAATGATTCTCTCTCATCATTCATGTCTCTTATCTCTCGCTCCCTCTCCCTTCCTCTCTGAAATCAATAAAAATATACTTTTAAAGACTGCACTTCCACACACTGCGAGCTGGAGATGCAGCTGCTGCAGCCGGTGCTTCTCTGCGCCCTGCTGGACCGCCCCTGGAGTGGGGCCAGGCTTCAGTGGAAACACACCTCTTCCCCGAAGGTGGTCAACGAACCCATCCTGGCGTTCACCGAGGGCAGTCTGGAGCGACATGCCCTGCAGAAGGCCTTGAACAAGGACCTGAAGTGCCAGACGGAAGCCATCTTGTGCACAGTTTGGGATGAGGAGATGGGGACCTCAGAGGTGCAGTACCAGCTGTTGCCCTTTAACCATGGCCACAAGGTGGCCAAGTTCTGCTATGCAGACAAGGCCCTGCTCAACAAAGCCATTGAGGACGCCTTGGCCACCAGGAAGGAGTGGGACCTGAAGCCCGTCACAGCCCGGGCCCAGATCTTCCTGAAGGCAGCAGACATGCTGAGTGGGCCGCGCAGGGCAGAGGCCCTTGCCAAGACCATGTTGAGACAGGATAACACAGTAATCCAGGGGGAGATCGACGCGGTGGCTGAGCTGATCGACTTCTTGTGATTCAACGCCAAGTTTGCCATGGTGCTTCAGGGGGAGCAGCCCATCAGTGTGCCGCCCAGGACCAACAGCATGGTGTACCAGGGCTGGAGGGCTTCGTGGCCGCCCTCTCCCTTTTTAACTTCACTGCGATCAGCAGCAACCTGGCGGGGACCCCAGCCTTGACGGGCAATGTCGTCCTTTGGAAGCCCAGCGACACGGCCATGCTGGCCACTATGCCGTCTACCGCATCCTCCGGGAGACTGGCCTGCCCCCATCATCATCCAGTTAGTGCCAGCCAAGGGGCCCACATTTGGGGACACTATTACCAGCTCAGAGCACCTGTGCGGCATCAACTTCACAGGCAGTGTGCCCACCTTTCAAAACCTGTGGAAGCAGGTAGCCCAGAACCTGGATCGCTTTTGCACCTTGCTTTGCCTGACCAGAGAGTGCGGTGGGAAGAACTTCCACTTCGTGGACAGCGTGGTGAGCGGGACCCTGTGCTCAGCCTGGGGTACAGTAGCCAGAAGTTCTCAGCCTGCTCCTGCCTCTACATGCCTCACTCGCTGTGGCCTCAAATCAAAAAGCGGCTGCGGAAACACAGCAGGTCGATCCTGCAGAAGATTTTGGGACCTTCTTCTATGCACTGATTGAGGCCAAGTCCTTTGGTCGCATCAAGAAGTGGCTGGATCACACCTGCTCCTCGCCCAGCCTCACCGTCCTGGCAGGCGGCAAGTGTGATGACTCTGTGGGCTACTTCGTGGAGCCCTGCATTGTGGAGAGCAAGTACCCTAAGGAGCCCATCAGGGAGGGGATCTTCCGGCCTGTGCTGACCATGTACCTCTACCCAGAGGACAAGCACAGGGAGACACCACGGCTGGTGGACAGCACTACCAGCTACTGACTCATGGGGGTAGTGTACGCCCAGGATAAGGAAGTGTCCCAGAGGCCACTGAGATGCTGAGGAACGCTGCAGACAACTTCTACATCAACGACAAGTCCCCTGGCTCAGTGGTAGACCAGCAGCCCTTTGGGGAGGCCGGAGCCTCAGGAACCAATGACATGCCCGGGGGTGGGGCGTTATATCCTGCGGTGGACATCGCCCCTGGTCATCAAGACCCACAAACCTCTGGGGGACTCGGTGCTACTGGTGCATGCAGTGAGCCCGCTCAGCACATCTGCCATCCACCTGTCTGTCTGTCCACGTCACTGACCTCGGTGCACTGGGCCCACCCACCCTGCTCCCCTGGGCGGGGGGCGGCGCTCCCTGGCCCTCCACCCTGCTCCCCGGGGCGGGGGGGGCGGCCCCTTTTCTACAGCCAAGGGCTGGCCCCCAGCTCCCCACTGGGTGATATCCTGGCCTGTCCCACATCTCGGGGTCAGGCGCCCAGCCCTAGTTTGATCCTGCTGGGAAGGGACAGAAGTGCTGCTCCTCATCCCACTGGCCGTCCTAGGAATTATACCTCAGAGGGTGACCTTGGTGTCAGCTGGCTCGCCATCTTTTCTCCTCTATCTTTTGCACAGTTGCCCAGTGGTTTTTCAGGGGTGAGGAACGTCTGGCCCGAGAGCCATACAAGGCCCACAAAATCATTTGGTCTGGCCCTGCCCAGGCATTAGGGGTGAGTGAATTAAATGCCTGACGAAATATAGCAGGCTAATTTTTAAGCTGACAATTTTGTATGGACCACGAATGATGTTATAAATATCCCAATGACCCTTGGCAGAAAAAAGGTTCCCCACCCCAGGTTTAGGGACTTGGGGAACGACACTGGGGCAGCTCCAGATCCCTTGGGGGAAAGGAGGCAGCTCTGGGCCCCTTGGCAACCTCATTACACTCACATGGGCTCCGGGCCTTGATCCTGGCATCCCCTGGGCTGCAGGAGTGGGTGTGACCAGGGTGGTCTTCAGGGAGCCAGGGAGCTGACCTTGCCATCTTTGGTCTGGATCCTCCTCCTTTCACACTAGCTCTTTGCCCAGCCACACGAGCCAGTGGGTTCCTGTGCCTGACCTTAAGCCTTAGATGGGCATGTGCCGTTCTCCAGGGCTCCTGCATGCCCATGTGATTCCTGGCCGCCTTGATGTGGTGAGCCTGGGGGGCCGCTGGAGGCCACCTGCCAAGATGTGGGACGTGCTGGTCCTTCCTGTTGGGGCTGGGATTTTGGAAACTGGATGGGCCCCACCTCCAGGACGGCCACCCTCAGCTGCGTTGGCCTGGTTTCCCTGCGGAAGCTCAGTGCCCACTGGCTGTGGTAGCCAAGCCCAGATAGATGTTTTCCCACTATCCCAGCCCCGAGACCTACCTTGGGTCCCCGTCCTGCCAGGACCTGGGATTGCTTGTATAATCTTCCTTTGCATGCGAGTGGCTCTACGTGAACTGGCCCTCGGGTTCTTTCTTGGATGCAGCCAATCAGTGGACTCTCACAACTAGGTTGGGTTTTGAGTGGCCAGGGATCTGTAAGGGATGACACTCTGGAGAGCAGTTTTCCTGGAGCCCTAAAGTGCTGGGCCCTCTTCAAGGACAGCTGTCAGGGGCTCCCCACAAAGCAGGATGGCCATTACCCAAGTGCCATGACCTCACACTGGGCCAGCAGTCAGGGGTGATTGATTGTTGATGCCACCTGGCAGGGTATGGGTTCTGCAATGTTTCCCACGAGGCGCCAGGTCAGGAGGCTGGGTGGGGTGGAGATGTTCCTGGTTCTGCTGGCTCTACACTGTGGGGTGCCATGGGACTTGCCCTGAAGTTACCCAATAAAATAACTGTTACTTAATCAAATCGGTCTTTCTGGTGGGGGGGAGGGGTAGGGGTGGCGGTGGGTGGGGGGACAACTCTAAGTCTGATGGCATTGCCAGTGTGTCATTAGCTGTCAAGAGCACAGTGCCCTCAGTATGGTGGAAGGACAGGCAGGCACTGATGTATGGGAATGCCTGCTGAGGGTGGTGGAAGCTCTGGAGCCAAATGGGCTGGATTCAAACAAACCCCAGCTCCAAAAAGGTGTGCAACCTCTCTGACCTTCTGTCTCTTCATCTATAAGATGGGAACATGATATATGTACACCCACACAGAGGTTGTCATGAGAATTAAATGAGTTAATCAATGTAAGTGTTTAGAACAGACACAGAATTCATGATTCACCAACATTACCCATTTACCTATTGTTGTAACCACCACTGTTATGTGCTGTGATAAGGTTACAGCCTGGATATTTCAGATAATGTTATTCTATACGTTTGCGTGAAGATGTTCTTGGATGAGATTAACATTTCAATCAGTGGACTTTGAGTAAAGCAGATTACCCTCCATAATGTGGGTGGGCCTCATCCAATCATCTGAAGGCGTCAACAGAAAAAAGACTGACCTCCCTTCAACAAGAAGGAATTCTGCCAGAAGACTGCCTGTGGACTCAACCACAGCACCTCCTGGGTCTCCGGGCGGCCAGCATACTGGCAGAATTTGGATTTCTTGACCCCACAATCTTGTGAGCCAGTTCCTTACAGTAAGCCTGTATCTCTCAAAAAAACTGCCCTTCCACATATATTATTTACATCTCAAGACACTGTCAAGTACAGTAATTTTCCCACAGCTATACTAACAAAAGAGAAACATGCAACTTAACCATCACCCCACTACACCCACGGGCCAATCATGAGCGAACATGAGAATTAAAAGATGGAGGCAGCCACGGAGCTGGAGCGATCAGGAGGCTTGGGTGGCCCCGGCGATGGAGGAAGCCAAGCTTCCCGCCCACCCTGGCCAGCCCTGGCCTCCGCTCAAGGCTGCAAAGCTTCAATTATAGAAGATAAATAAATCCCAGATACTTGCTTCCAGCCAGCCCTGGCTTTGGGTCAAGGCGGCACGGAAAAAAAATGAGGGGCTGGGAGCCTGGGTCCCCAGGGAGTGATCAGGCCAGGATGGGACAGCAGTTGTGAGTGATCAATCTGGTGGGGGCGGGGCCATTGGGGGTAAGCAGACCAGCAGGGGTGCCAGTTGGGGGTAAGCAGGCAGGCCGTCAGTGGGGGTCAGTGGGAGGTGAACAGGACAGTGGGGGTGGGAGGGCACTTTGGAGTGAGCAGGCCAGCAGGGGGACATTTGGGGGTGAGCAGGCTAGCAGCGAGGTGCAGTTGGGGGCAAGCAGGCTGGCAGGCAAAGGGGTTAGGGGCAATCAGGCAGACATGTGAGCGGCTGGAGCCAGCAAGTCCCGGATTGTGAGAGGGACGTCTGACTGCCAGTTTAGGCAGGATCCCTGTAAACTGGCACTAGCACATCCTTTGAGGGGTGCCAGATTGGAGAGGGTGCAGGTCGGGCCGAGGAACACCCCCCCCCCCGACACACACACGAATTTTGTGCACTGGGTCAGCAGTTTTATAAATAAAATAAAAATAAAAAAATTAGGTTCTAAGTGGGTAATTTTTTCAAGGTTATAACTAGTGTTAGTTTTCCTTCTGGTTTTATGGAAACCTCTAAATTAACTGAACTACTGGATATTGTCCTAATCTACTTTGCATATAATCTGGAAACATCTAATTGAGCTGAGCTTAGGAGTAAGTTGCCTGTATCTATACGGTTCAATACTAAATAACATCCAGTGCATTCACATCGATACTATACAAGCAGGAAACAAACAGAGTTGCTATCCCTCTATCTTCTATGGATCTATTTCCCATTGAAAAGAACAAGAGTATGTAACTACCAGTGCAGAACAGGACTTACACATCAAAAATCCTATAGAACAAAAGACATTTAAACCAAGGAGAATATACACGCTCTGGCAAAGAGCCTTATGAAGAAATGCTTATGGCCTTTTATTTTCCAGGATAAAAAGTCATACAAGAATGTAAGTAATGCGACTTAACGTAGGCAAAAATGAGAAATGCAATTGAAGGATGCACAAACCTGGTTATAACCTATCCAACCTTTATATTTCAGATATACTTCTGAAATATATGTAGTAACGAAAACAAATTTAAACTAATTCTATTCCTTGATGTTACTTTAAATGTAAAGCGTATCAGTAACTTATTTGCTGCCCAGATTAAATATTCACCGGGGACTGCTGCATAAATTCCACATACACCCAGACATGGGCGACGGAAAAGGAGGATTTCAAGGAATTCTTATGGACACCGAAAAATGCTCACTATGTAACAATGAACTAAGAGTACACACACACACACACACACACACATGCACTGTACACACACCCCATTATGCCAATAATAGTTGGATCAGAAAAAACTCTGACCTCTGTTTTTATGGATTTTGCACGTAAGTATAAAGCGTGTTGTTGTTTTTTTACGTTACAAAAACAATGGGGGAGGGAGAAGAAAAGACAAATCAAACCCAATGTTCTTTAATTCCCCATGGTAAGTGTAAAATAGGCTTCTGAAATGTGTATAGTAACGAAAACACGTTTGAGGTAACCCACCCCTTGCTGTTAATTCGTACTAAGAAGTATGTGCTGCCCAAGTGAAATGTTCAGAACGTGCCTTCTACTTTAAAGAAAAAAGCTATGGTTCTCCCAACGATTCCACTGTGCGCAGCACTTAATGTTTTCTATATTGTCTCAATATCCTTCAGTCAAACATGACCATTACAAAGCCACGTACTAATGCAGGAACCTACAGACCAGCTTCCTCACACAAGTCTAACCTTGCTAAACTCTGTTCATTTGATCAAGCTACTCACTCCTCTGAAGGTCAGTGAATAAATCTATTTGGACACTGAGACCGGGCAAAGGTAAACCGTTGGAGACGACTGTTCTACAAAAGGTAAAGACGGCACTCAGCAACACCCCCTGCATGTCACCTTCTTCTGAAAACCAAGACGGGGGTTAAACGTGGGCTGCCCGTTACACTTACACTTGTGAACGTTCTAGAACACATATGCCTAAGGCGGATACCTTGAGGGAGTCCAGGATACCTGGGTCCTTGAAGCTCTGGTACAGCTTCCTGCGTAGTTCGTCTTGACTCAACACGTCATATCAGGGGTATGGTGAGCTGGAAGAGAAGCTGCTTACGGTCACTGGGCAGGCAGAGGGGACGGGAATTTCTGAGGACGCAACAGTGGCTAACCTTCGCGAAAGCCGGCGGGGAGGGCGCTTTCACGGAAACAAACACGAAGCTTCTTCTCCTCACCTGCGCACCGGCTTGGTGCTTTACCAACAACAAACAAGATGCTACATCTCCTCACGTGCGCTCCGGGCTCGGCCTCCGGGGTGGGCTTTCCACCCAGCCAGTCCGCCCGCCCCGCCTCACCTGCCCTCAGAGCCCACCTCGTACCGGCGCCGCCGCCAGGGAATCCAGAGGAAAGGTTACACCTCAAAGGTTTCCCGCCCACTCCGGATTCGGATATGGCGGATAAACGCACGTCCTCCCCTGCGGTTACCATGCGTTACTGGGGTCCTGTGCCCGGCGCGAGAGCAACTCTCACCTGAGGCCGGCGGTAGACATGGAGGAGGACGCTAGGAAACCAGCCGCCCTGGAAGCCCAGGCACCACGTGGGTGCGCGCTGCTCACAGCTGCTCCTGCCCTCTCCCGAAGACCCGCCTAGCCAGAGTCCAGAGCCTTAGTGGCAAGCCTATGGCAACAACCGCTGGAAACTCCGCCCACTTGTCGCGAGAGCATAGCCTCCCAGTCTCGCGAGCACTGCCAGGTTTCCTTATGGAGCGCCACTCCTGGAAGGGAGCCCCGTGGGTCCTTTCTTACCAAGTCTGTGTCTAGGCGCAGGTAGGGGATAAAGCGAGGATTGGGGCAGGAGGCGGCGCTTCGGGGGACATCCGGGACCCGCGAGATCTGGGTGTTAACCCTGTCTCTCCATCCAGTTGCGCCAGGCCGAACCCAGCTAGCCCCGGGCCTGCTGGTCCCATCACAGCCCAGGCATCGCACCCTGCGAGCTCCGCCAGCTCGGGGCTCTGCTTCTTTTGCCTTTTATTGGTCACTCGGTAACCCAGGGCTTCCTGACTGCCGCACTGTTGCCATTTGGGGCCCGAAAACTCTTTGTAGCGGGTGCTGCCTTGTGCAACCTGGGGTGGTTAGCAGCATCCCTGGCCGCTCTGCCCACTAAAAGCAGCTCCTCAGCACCAGTTCTGACCTTCGTGAATGTCTCAGACTTTCATTGCCAGATGTCCTCGGGGAGGCAAAAGTCAGTGGTTGAAAATCAGTGAGCTAAACTTTTAGTATCTACCTTTTTATCGTTTTTTTGGCTTTAGGTTTTCTTTGTACCTCACCCAAGGCATGAGGGGTATTTTCCATTGATTTCAGAGGCTGGAAGGAAGAGGGTGTGGGGAGTCAGAAAAACACCAATGTGAAAGGGACAGCCATAGGTTGCTTCCCTTCAACTCCACTGGGGGCGGTTATTGGACTTGCAACCCAGGTATGTGACCTTGACCAGGAATCCAATAGGTGACTCCGGTGCTCAGGTCGATGCTCTAACCGCTGAGCGACACAGGCCAGGGTGAGTGCCCG
This sequence comes from Corynorhinus townsendii, assembly GCA_026230045.1. Taxonomy (NCBI): domain Eukaryota; kingdom Metazoa; phylum Chordata; class Mammalia; order Chiroptera; family Vespertilionidae; genus Corynorhinus; species Corynorhinus townsendii. The sequence goes on from JAPDVU010000016.1 coordinate 2,690,922, forward strand.
CTGTTTTCATCCTGAGGAAGATAAAGGTGAGCTGGCTTGCCAACACGCTGTGGATGAAAGGGGCCACTTGCTGACCTGACAAGCTCAGGGAAAGCCTGCATGGTCGTCTTGCAAACTCAAACCTCTAAAGTAACCACAAAGAATGGTCTGAAATTAAACTTTAACTAAAGCAGTTATGGTGGGTAGTCACCTCCTCGCTGGTATCTTCACTGACAAGATCAACCTTTACCTTAACTGAGCCTATCTGTCTTTTTTGCATCTATAATAACACTAGTGGCCCGGTGAGCGAATTTGTGCACATTGGAAGGAACTTACTTAGAAGAAATATTTTAATATCGCTGTTTGCCCTTTCTCTATAATACAAGTGTCAACCAAATTCACGACCGACAGTGACTGATCGAAATAGCGATTGCCGCTAGTGACAGCTTTGGATGTATCACACATGCAGGAGTCAACTTAGCCTTTTATACATACAGAGCAAACTGGCTTAATTAGAATTGCTTTCTGATTTACCTAACCTTTTTCCAGCCCAGTGAAGCACCCCAACTTCTCTTTCAGGTAATTGTCAGCAACACAGCAGTAAATAGCAACATGCAGCACATTATTATTGCAGATCACGCAGGGAGAACAAAGGGTGAAATATTTAACTTGGAGCAGTGTTTGACTATATTCTGTGCAGCGAGAAAACCATTTCTTACTTCTTTTCAGTAGGGTCCAGTTTCTCAGCTTTCTTAATCTCCATTTTCTGGCAAACGAAAAGAAAACAGGATTTTACCAAGTCTCCTATGTACCTACTCCAGGACTTCTGCGCGAATCAAATGAGAGAAGGCATGGGGAAACAATTCGCAAACATTTGGTTAAACTGTGAAATGTTTCCACCTGGCTATAACTCAAGCTGTGTTCCTGGGCTGAAGAAACTCCAAGGAGGCTTGTCGCTAAGGAGAGGAACCCGGGCATCGCTAAGTGATGTCATTACCCTGACGATTGGGCACTTAGCATATTAGCCTTTTATATATATAGATACTCTTGAAATGTCTGGGTAACTTGTAACTTCCCTTTTTCTGGATCCCTGGGGGCACAACCTAATGTGCTTGAGCACCAGGACAGATACCAAAAATTTCTTCATTGTTAAGTGAATTGTTGACTGTTGACTAGTCTACACCCATCTAGGTATGTATCTATCATTTTAGTTTTTATCCAGTTCCACAGGTTCTCCCAGTCACCCCGACACGTTTGCTTTATCCCACCTCTCTAATCTATGACCAGTGGATTTCTTGTAACCTACCTATGTCTCCCCCTTTGATTGTAATGTATAAAAATATAAAAAAGCCCATCCGTCCTTCTCCAGAGCACTTTCGCAATCCGTGGAGATACTGCTTCCTGGCAATTGTCTACACTTTGCTCAAGTAAACTCACAACGTTCTTTACAGGTTTGAATGTTTTTTACATTAGCACAGTAATGAAAACATAGCCAGAGAATGGTACAAGAACAAAGATGCACTGATGCCTGGCAGGTGATGTTCAGTGGCTAGAGCATGGCAGCACCCCCAAGGGTGCTGGGTTCAGTTCCCAGTCAAAGGTACCTACTTTGGTGGTGGCTTGCTCCTCTACTCCCCTAATCTCCAGATTGGGATCATGTGGGAGGCAACCAGTCAGTGTCTCTCTTTCCGCCCTCACTCTCTCCTTCCCACTCTATGAATCTTTCTCAGCAGCAGGTCCTGGATTTCACTACCAGTTGATTAGAACTGGCTCAGAAAAGGAAACCCATTTGCCATTCCTAGTCAACTCCTTTTTCCATTAGGCAGCATATCCTCTCTACAGATGAGGGGAAAAAAAAATAAAACAGTTTAAACATCCTCAGGTCCTTCAATAGCTTTTGTGCAGAATATTCCCTAGGATAGACCCCACCCTTCTCCCAACTCACAGTTCAGTTATTGATTCATTTAAAATGTGATTCCCAGAACTGAGTATGGTCCCCAGGAAGATATTATTTGTGAAAAGGACATTCACTTCTCTTAATGCAACTTAGAATTGCATTAGCTTTTTTTGTGACCACTGTTTCAGACTGCTGCCTCTCACTGAGTTTGCAATAAATGAAAATGGGTTCTTGTAGATGCACTGCTCTTAAACTATGTTATCCTGTTGTGCAAGTTGTTTTTTTAAAGCCCGAGTACAAGACTTCATTTGGCATCCTATGAAATTCTACATTGTTAATTTCCCACATAGTTGTTGTGGAGATATTTTTGAATCTTGACTTTTGCCATCCAATAAATTTGTGGCCCTTGGCACGTTATCTTTGTTTCTTTTTCATTTGTTTATATTTTTATTGATTTCAGAAAGGAAGAGAGAGAAAGAGAGAGGGAGAGAGAGAGTCAGAGGGAAACATCAATGATGAGAGAATCATGGATTGTCTGCCTCCCACACGCCCCCTCCTGAGGATTGAGCTCACAACCTGGACATGTGCCCTTGACCGGAATTAAACCTGGGAGCCTTCAGTCCCCAGGCCTGTGCTCTATCCACTGAGCCAAACTGGTTAGGGCAGCATGTTACCTTTGAATGTGATAAGTTGGCTTCATTTCACAGTTATTGATTCAAATGTTAAGCTGGACTAGGTCAATTTCAAGGGTTCCCCAGAGACCCCATGCTGTTCTCCCTGCGTGATCTACAATAATAATGTTAAGGTCAACTTCAAAGGTTCACCAGAGACCCCATGCTGTCTACTGACTGGGAGCACTTTTTCATTCTAATCAGCTATGAATTGTGTCCCTTATTCAATACACTACAGGCCCAAAGGCATGAAATCCATGCAAGGGGCTTGGCCCACGCAGCCACGGCGGCTTGCCTTGGCCCTTGCAGGCCCCGCTTCATCCGTAAAGTCATGTGGCTGTCCGATCTATTTAGCATATTATGCTTTTATTATTATAGATAAGGAGCGTTTCTTGGACCTTTGCACTGTTATAGCTCTGGGGATACCACAGACCATGTTATCCAAGCTAAAGGTATCTAGTTGTTTTGTTCTTAACTGTTTTATGTCAATCCGAATTGGTGGATATATTTTTCATTGATTTTTCAAGAGAATGGAAGGGGATGTGTGGAGCCAAAGAAACAACTATATGAAAGAGACACATCAGTTGGCTGCCTCCACACTGGGGCAACCCAGGTGTGCCCCTGATATGCGCCCCTGACTAGAATTAAACCCAAGTCCCTTTGGTATGTGGGCCAGTGCTCTAACCATTGAGCAACACTGGCCAAGGTATCTCATTGTTTTCAGGTAGGTTCCAAATCACTTCCCAAAAGGACTAACTGTCTCCGGTATTTCACTTCCAAAACAGAAAATTTAAGTTTGCCTATCTGTTAGTTAAACCAGGAGTACATCCTACCTAATAAAGAGGGGGATATGCTAATTGACCATCACAGCCTCACAAAAATGGTGGGGCCCACAGCCAATAAGGAGGGAATATGCAAGTTGACTGCCACACCCTCAAAGATGGTGGTGCCCAGAGCTACAAGATGGCAGCACCGAGTTCCCTCAGGGCCCGCAGCCGCCAGAGTGGCCAGGGCCAGCCTCTGTAGTCTCCCAGTCCCCTCAGGCCCTCCAGTCGCCCAGGGCCATCCTGAGGTGCAGGCTAGCCTTGGGTGGCGGCTGCCCAACCAACGTCCTGGGCATAGGAAAGCCTCGGATGGTGTCTGCCCAGGGCTGCCGGAGGCTCAGATAACCAGGACCGGCCAAGTCTTGTGCTGCCACCAGTGGCAGCAGCAGAGGTGTGATGGGGGCTTCGCCTTCCCCTGATCGCCTCGTTGCCTCCCGACCTGAGGGCTCCCAGACTATGATAGAGGAAAGGCCAGCCTGAGGGACCCCCCTCCAATGCATGAATTATCATGCACTTATCTAGTAAGTACATAATACTCTATTTTTATCTAGGGATTAATGTCAAATATTTAATGTGTAATAAAAGCAACTAGTATGATGTTTGACCTAAGACAGCCATATAATACGTATTTCTGTTGGTGTTTCCATTTTTTTAAAGTACTTAGTTATAGACTAGGAGGTCAGCCTTTTGTTTCTGTTCACTAGATATGTACTCCACATTTGTTAATCTATATATGTGCTTTGCTGAGACCTGAAGACATATATTTATTGAAATGTCTAGAATTCTTTTTTTTATAATTATTTATTTGTGCCAACTCGAGATTCTATGCCTGCCTAACCTTGTTTCTTCCACATTTGCAGTTTGAAATCATTCTTTTTGCGAAAACTGAAGCTCAATAGGTATGCATCCTCTTGTTATTTTTATATCAGGTTGCGCTTTGCCCCTTGCTTTTTCCTTATTGGAGTCTAAAAAGGCTTTATTTTTCTTAAAGTAATATAATAAAGACTTTATTTTCCTTATTGTAGTCTAAAAGGCTTTGTTTTTAATTTCAGTTTATTTGGGGCTTTTGGCCTTCTTTTTAAAAATATATATTTTTGTTAATTTCACAGAGGAAGGGAGAGATAGAAACATCAATGATGAGAGAGAATTACTGATTGGCTGCCTCCTGCATGTGCCCCCTGGGGTTTGAGCCCACAACCTGGGCATGTGCCCTGACTAGGAGTCGGTGGTTCATAAGTTGATGCTCAAGTCACTGAGCCTTGGCAGCTGTGTGGGCTTTTGCCTTTCTGGTACGAGCCTCGGATCCCAGGTCTCTTGTTTGTGTTCATTGCTAGTTAGCACCCTAGCTCTTACATTATGAGGCATGTCCTCTTTGAGTTCAAGGTAGTCCCGAGCTCTGTGTCGCATCACCTTGATTTATTTAGATGTCTCTCTCACCAAATCAGCTCCGTTTAAAACTGGACAACCAATGGGTCTAAGCTGCCTGTCCTGTCACTACTTGAGCCAAATCTGCAGAGACAGGGTTGAACCATATATGAGTATTTATTCCAGTAATGGTGGCAGTATGGGACAGCAGCAGGCCACCCACAAAAATCAGATCTGTACCCCCTGTAACCCAGCTGCTTATTAGGGTACAAGGACAAATATTTTTCCGGCAAGTGGTCAAAAGGAATAAGAATGTGTATACATGATGGTTACAATTCGGAGGCAATACAGACTGGAGTTTTGCAAAGGTCTGTGATTTTGTAAAGGGCTGGGGCTTTGCAAAGGGCTGGAGCCTCTGGTTTCTGCAACAAAGTTGTTAATCTTTCTATGATAACTAGAGGACCGGTGTATGAATTTGTGCACTGGTAGGGTCCCTTGGCCTGGCCAGCGACCGGGGACAGCTGGCTGGAGGGAAGGGACCTCGGGATGTTGGCTGTGTGAGCGAACTGACCCCCAGAGGGCAGCTCCTGCAATGAGCGTCTGCCCCCCTGGTGGTCAGTGCAAATCATAGCAACCGGTCGACTGGTTGTTTGGTTGACCAGTTGTAATGGTTGCTTAGGCTTTTAGATAGAGAGATAGATAGATAGATAGATAGATAGATAGATAGATAGATAGATAGATAGATACAGACAGACAGACAGACAGACAGACAGACAGACAGTTCCTGGATGTGGAAGTTGGGTTGTATTTCCAAGTGAGCTCCTAGATCCTGCTTGCAACCCCCAGCTAGGTTAGAATGTGCCTTCAGTAATCAGGACAAAACAGCCCAAGTTAGCAGAATATGTTTAATGTTTTTGTAATTAACTAGAGGCCTGGTGCACAAAATTTGTGCACTTGAGGGAGAGGGGCCCCTCAGCCCAGCCTGCACGCACTCGCCGTCTGGGAGCCCCTCGGGGAGCAGGCCTAAACTGTCAGTCGGACATCCTTAGCACTGCCACTGAGGCAGGAGAGGCTCCCGCCACTGCCACTGCACTCGCCAGCCATGAGCCCGGCTTCTGGCCAAGCAGAGCCCCCCCCTGTGGGAGCGCACTGACCCCCAGGGGGCAGCTCCTGCATTGAGCATTTGCTCCCTGGGGGGTCAATGCATGTCATAGCAGCCAGTCGTTCCGCCTTTTGGTCGATTTGCATATTAGCCTTTTATTGTGTAGGATAGCTAGTCTTCAGTGTTCTATATCTGCCCCTAACAAAGTCACCCTAGCTACTAAAGACAACTGCTATCTTCCCCACAGGTGTGAGCCAAGGCTCCCTTACCTTCAGGCAACAGGCCCTGTCCCTTTTAGTGAGGATTGCTTAACAACTTCAGCAGCTTCTCACAAAGATGCTGATAATCGCTTAAACACAGATTTCAGCTACCAGGCCTATGAGACCACCCCTTTCCTCCATGCCCTCAAAGACCCTCAACTGAGCGAGTCAATCCCACCCTGCCTCTCATTCCAGCATTACCTCTGCCCTATTCTCAGGGTCATCTCATACTGTCTAAGTTACAGCCCCCTCCTTGCAGCTGCATTCTGCAAACCTTGAGCACTTATTATATCCTGGGCTCAGTGTTAGGGAGGCAGGCTGGAAAAAACCACAACCCTGTTCTTTTCCAGACTCTTTCTGCATATTGCCTAAGTAGTTCCATCTTGACACACCATAGTGCGCAGACTAACCTTTCCGACAAAGTTTTACAACCCATGTGCCATGGTAAATGAACTTCCATTATCCCCACTCTTATTCACCTTTTTACTGACACTTCTTTAAGTATTTTCTCTTTTCTCATACCTGCAAGGGTTTTTACAGCTTTGACATGTGTGTTAGTTTTCTACTGCTGCCATAACAAATTATCACAAATGTAGTGGCCTGGATCAAAGCAAATGTGTTACAGTTCTTAGCATAGAAGTCTGACGTGAGTCTCACCAGGCTGCAATCCAGGTATCAGGAGGCTGCTGCATTCCCTTCTGGAGGCTCTTGGGGAGAATATTTCTTTCCACCCCTATTCTGTGACTGGTGACCCCTCCCGCCATCATTAAAAGCCAGGAATATTGCATCTTGTGACTACACTGAAGTCACATATCCCCATAATTTCCTCGCATGCCCCCTCCTCCACTTTTAAAATCCCTTGTACTTGAATTTGGCCCACCTTGGTAGTCCAGAATCATCTATCTTAAGGTCAATTGGTGAGCAATCTTCGTTCCATCTGTAGCCTTAATTCCCCTTTAACCGGTAAATTAACATTCATTGGTTCCCAAGATTAGAATGTGGACATATTGGGTGGGATTGGACAGGAGGGCTATTCTGGCTATCACTCCCTGTTCAAAACTGACATGTACGTTTTCATTCCTCTTCCTTCCCTCGTTTCTTTTCTTAGTGAATAGCATCACATCCTGGTTATTGGAGTCGCTGAAGGAGGAATACACGAGGCCAAAGTGGGAAGGGATTATAAATTTACTAGAGTCCCAATGCACAAATTCATGCAAGAATAGGCCTTCTTTCGCCTGGCTGCCAGCACCGGCTTCCCTATGGCACCCAGGACCCGGGCTTCCCTTGTAGCCCCAGCTTCATCTGAATAAATAAATCTAAAGTAATATAGAATTTGTTTAGTCCTTTTCCAGCCTGTTAAAAGGGAAAAAAAAGTTTTTTTGGTATTTGCCTAGGAAGTAAGCATTCTTTAATTTATTGAGATAATTATATGATATGTTATTTCAATCAGGTACTTATTTACTTTAAAAAAAGTAGTCTTAATTATGGGAACTGAAGTTTTACTAGCTTATGCTAGTGTTTAATACCCTTTTGTCACTTTGAGTGAATAAAGTCTAACAGTGTTTAATAATAATGATGATATGTAATCTTTTGCTAAAATAATTTTGACAATCTTCCCAGGGTTTGAATTTTAAGAAACTTTTATTTGATATAGAATTAACCTTTGGTCATTCCAGTAGGCCGTGAAATGCTTTAGAGATTTGTTTTCTCTTTTTATGAAGCAAAATGTTATACTTAAGGTGCATGGGAAGCTTTGCCAAATAAATAATATCTATATTCTATTTTATATGCCTATTATTAACATAGATTCTGATATGCTTTCACTTATAACTGTTATTATTTATAATATTGTAGAATATTGTGTTTTGCAGAAAAAGACAACATTTCATTATAATCAAAACCATAACTGTCTTACTTTAAATCTCTTCTTGTCATTTAGAGTCAGTCACTGTTTTGTTGTAATGCATTTGGAAAAATGGTACATCTCCTGAGGGATTCATGGAAAGGACTCTGACATATTCAGATCATCCCCTTTAAAGTGGATGAAAATTATTAGAACTTGCCCTAACTGCTTTGTATCAGTGGGTAGAGCATCGGCCTGCAGACTAAAAGGACCCAGGTTCAATTCCATTCAGGGGCATGTCCCTTGGTTGTGGGCACATCCCCTGTAGGAGATGTGCAAGAGGCAGCTGATCGATGTTTCTTTCTCATTGATGTTTCTAACTCTCTATCCCTCTCCCTTCCTCTCTGTAAAAAAATCAATAAAATAGATATTTTTTAAAACACAATTATTAGAACTCTAGACTATCTGAATTTATAGAAATACTATCAGGTAAAATTGGGAGTAACAAAAAAATTGCTTATGCGACTAAGTGAACTCAAAATAATTATATACTTTTGCAACTTTTGTTGATAGTGTTGCTAATTCTTAAACTTTTTGTTTTTCAGATATAGGGAAGCATTTTTAAAGCAATTTGGTAAAGTATATATTTTTCTCCCTACCTGATCCCTCCAGAATGTGGTAATTCTTAATGAATGAGTCAGGGCAGTACATTTCTTTGCATGAATTCAGTTTCCAGCTGTGGCTTTAGTAACCAAGATGTGGACTGCCAGGTCTAACGTACCTGGGTTCAGACTATCACCAGAAAGTTTTAAGGAATGAAGCCAATAAAAGCCTCTTGGATAAAGCCTGGTATGTTGCTTTGTCACATCATTCATGGCAGTCTTTCCAGGGAAGGAATGGAGGTTACTTTCCTGAAAACTGGCAAGGAATGCATCTTGAGACATCATTGGGGTGGTCCTCAAGGACTTGAGAAATTCACCCAACTCTTCAGTTATTGCAGGCAAGCCTGGTGGTAAATAGGTGGCTTAGCTTCTTTGCCCTATGAGATTAATTAAAGCTTGAGCATAAGATTCCAGGAGAGATCTACTTAAAAAGGTGGGGAGCTATGTGATCAAGTGTTATTTTATAGTGTTTATGCAAATGTCAGGCCAAATTGTAACTGGACTTAATTCAGTAAATAAATTAGTCTTAATCGGGATCTTTAATAAAAATGAGGGTGATTGGGGGTGGGTGTTGTATTTCAATTGGGAATTATTAGAACTGAAATGATTTTTTCTTCTGTAATTCTTGCTATTCTATCTTTTGCCCAATAATACTAAAATTTATAACACAGTTTGTCTCCACCACTTTACAAATCCTACTCATACATAGGGAATACCACCTCTAGACACCATTGCTGCCTCCTTAAGTGCCCGGGCCTTACTGTCCCTCTGACAGAGAACAAGGATATCTTGGCCCTGCGAGAAATTGGCATCCCTCCTCAGCATTGGAGCAATTTCAGAATAGACTCTATGCCCCTTTCTTATGACAGAATTCAGAGCCAAGACTCCTGAGGGGATGTGGTAGGCAGTTATATAGACATAAGCAGAGCAAGGATGATGGGTCACCTGGAGAAGAAATGGATGGGACATGCTTCTCACCACTCCAGCTCTCAGAAGCTGGTAATGGAGGAACCTCTGTAGAACAGACCTTTAATTTTGCTTATTCGGAGTTGGGACACCTATGTATGGCACATATATAACTATTCTATTTATTTTGAGAAAAAGGTCACAAATGGGGACCTTTATATGTTGGGACACACTGTCCTGGAAAAGGATGCAGGGATGTTTTCTCTAAAAGTTGCTGCACTATCTTCCTGTGGTGAGTGTCTGACTTTTAATGGGTTATTAGTTATTGTCTTTAAATGTCTAATAACTACAATATGAATTGTTCCGATAATTTTACCCTCCCTTACAGTAATGAACATGCTAAGCTGCAGGCTGATTGATTTCTGAAATGTGGGATAACTGTTTATATATCCCTGCCAACAGCACTGGGGAGCCCTGTTTCTTAGAACTACAGACCATTTTTAAGCCCAGAAACATCACAGGGTCTGAACCAAAAGAGACCTTCTCACAGCTCCGGCACTAAACTTCAGTGATGATCTCCACGTGTGGAGCCCTGATGAATATATTACTTTAACCATTATTCTCATGTTGGTAATGGTAGACTTTCCTAATGTGGAAGTGACCCGACTGACTTATAGCATGGTAAAAGCCCTGAATGCCACTTCTAGGGCTATACATGGGATAAATCAAAAGCTGAGATAAGTCGGGTATACATTTCTAGAGAGTCGAACAGCAGTAGATTTTTTGCTGTTGCGGCATAACCGTGGTTGTGAGGAATTAAAGGAATGTATTGCTTTAATATTTCTGACAATTACTGATAGAAACAACAATCAACTAATTAGGGAAACCATCTCCAAGGTCAAACAACATGAAGGGTTTTGTTTTGTTTTGTTTTGTTTTGTTTTTCTTATCCAACCTAACTTCCTGGCTACTTAACCTGTTTGGGTTACAGGAACTCTTTAATTGTCCTCTTGTTTATTTTGTATAGCCTGGTTGCTTGCTGCTGTACTCAATGCCTTCCTCTTTTTAGATCCTGCATTCACTGTATTCCGTCCCCAAGAACTGCTATCAAGGCAGAAGCAAATGCAGTCTAGTAGGATGGGTTTTTTCATCTAAAACTAATCTCATAGATATAGATGATACAGTAGTGGGGAAATGAGAGTGGCAGAAATAGAATGTTGGGGATCAGCCAGAATGGTAAGAAATATTAATCATGCCCTGTTAGCTGTGATTGTTTTGTTCTGATTTAAGAAGGCACATTTTAACCTGGCTGTAAGTTGCATGTGGGAGCTGGGAGCTCACCTGCAAATGTGGCCCACCCTTTCCATGCAGGAGGTGCCTGTTGTCATGGAAAGATTACCAACCTTATTGAGACATCAGAGGCACCAGCCCTTTGAAGACGTCCAGACTTTGCGTACCCATAGGGCTTTTCAAATCTCCAGCCCACATTACCTGTAAACTGCCTATGCGAACCATGCCATGTCCCCAGATACTCAGGGCCTTGTTATCAATATGCTCTGAGTCTGTGCCTAAATGGAATGCTCAAGGACTCTGAGCCTAGGAATCCTAATCTGGCCAAGATACCATGAGCCGGTGCAAGGACACATGGTACACTGTGCCCATCTGTAGCCAGTATGATTGGTGTCACTGTTGGAATTAATCCTTCTTTGTCTAAATGGTTTAAAAGTACTTTACTGACCACCTACTTGGCTGGAGTGAGGAGAGAGAGCAGCTAGGATGAAGTGTGTGAAAAAGTCTGCTAGAGAGAGCAGCTGGGCAGGAGAGACAGGAAAAGCTGCTGAGCCAGAGAGCTCAGATACCGCTCTGATGTGAGGCAGAGAGTCTAGGAGGCAGTGTGCGGCTGTTCAGATAAAGCTGTGGGTACAGAGACTGATGCTATTTCATTGGAAAGAGATTCATTTACCACCTGGAGTCCAGCTCCCTGCCTGTACGGACTTTGCTGTGAGGACTGTTCTTGTCTGATGGCTATATGACCACTGGCTTCAGCAATAAAGACTCCTTCTACACACCCACAACCTCTCATTGGTGTCTCTTTCTAAGACCCGGAGTTCTAGGAGGTCCAGCCGAAGGCAGGTGGACTTGGACCCAACAGTAACCTATTGTTACTGTCAGCAGAGGATAAAGGAGGAACTTGCACTAAGTTCCCAAGAGTTAGGACAGTGGGCAGGGTCAAGTAGGAACCAGCCTGGCATAGTCAAATGGGAGAACTTAGAATACATGGACTCACAGCCACTCAGAATAACTCAGAGCTAGTCAGACCAGCAGAGCTGTGTGGTGCACTTGCTGCTGACTCTGACATGATCCATTTGGCACACCCTTTTGCCTACTTCCCCATATAATCTTTGTCTTTCTACCAAATATAAGAAGCTGTTTTATGGTGGTGGTAGAGCAGATATTTGTGTGGATGACCTGCTGCTCGCCCATACTGCTGGCATTATTAGAATAAACACTCATATATGTTACACCTCTGTCTCTGTTGAATTGGCTCAGGTAGTGACAAAAAGCCCGGATCCATTGATTGTCAGGTCAGAAGAATTAAATTGATTTACTTCCCTTCAGCTGATGAGTAACCTGAATCTGAGTGTAAAATAAAATTCTTTGCAGCTGTGTAGTTTGTGATACAAGCTTTAAGTGGAATATCCTTCAGTACCTTTTTCTGTTTATCCTCCCTTTGTACTTAGCACTAAGCTTCTCTGCCATTCATGAATTTCCATTCAGGGAAGTGTGTTGGAGAAGGTAATCTTCCTTATGCACTAAATTTTGGATATAATGGACTAACTTGGGTGAGGGGTTTTCCATTAAAGCTAAAAATCCATCCTATCTAATAATCTAATAAAGAGGTAATATGCAAATTGACAATCACTCCAATACACAAGATCGCTGCCCCTGAGTGGACAAATATGGCCACCCCCATGTGGACACTAGGTGGCTGCCACAAGATGGCCAGCAGGGGAGGGCAGTTGGGAGATACCAGGCCTGCCAGGGAGGGCAGTTCGGGGAGATCAGGCCAGCAGGAGAGGGCAGTTGCGGGGGGAGGGACGCAGGCCTGCAGGGGAGGGGAGTTATGGGGAACCAGGCCAGCAGAGGAGGGCAGTTAGGGGTAACTAGACCTGCAGGGGAGGGCAATTGGAGGGACCAGTTCTGCAGGGGAGGGCAGTTAGGGGGACCAGGCCTGCAGGGTAGGGCAGTTGGTAGAACCAGGCTCTCAGGGGAGGACAGTTGGAGAGACCCAGGCCTACAGGGAAGGGCAGTTGGGGGCGACCGGATCTGCAGGGGAGGGCAGTTGTGGGCGACCGGGTCTGCAAGGGGAGGCAGTTGGGTACAGTCAGGCCAGCAGGATAGCAGTTAGGCATCAATCAGGCTGGCAGGGGAGTGTTTAGGTGTGCTCAGGCTGGCATGCAGAGTGGTTAGGGGTAATCAGGCAGGCATGCAGTCAAGTGGTTAGGAGTCAGCATTCCCAGATTGTGAGAGGCGTGTCCGGTGGTTGGACATCCCTCAAAGGGTCCCAGATTGGGGAGGGTGCAGGCGGGACTGAGGGACATCCCCAACCCCATGCATGAATTGCATGCACCGGGCCTCTAGTTATATAATAAAAATTTCTCCAAATTCATGTTAAAAACTGACAAATTAGTTTACCTAATTTTACTTATGTAGATACTGTGTAATTAAAGTTCAGTTTAATTTCACACAAAAGAGTTTTCTCTATGTATTACTATAATTTTAAATTTATACTAGTAAATGCGTGCATTCACCAGTCACCTGGGTGAACAAATACACTCATCTGGGGTGTGGCTTAGTTGACATGGGGACATTGGTGGAATGCCTTAAATCTGCAGAAAGTCATGCCATGTGAGTGCACAACATAGTATGATCATGTGTTAATTATTCACATGATCTACAGTTGTAGATATATAATTATGTGAGCAAAATTATTCCCTATGTATGGCCTATTCACTAAAATTGGCTTTAAAAATGGTGACTCAATAACAAAAAATATCCTGTTACTTTAATTATAAGCAAATCTTTCTTAAAAGCATTTAAAAATTAACAGATTGTTAATGTTCACATATGACATACAGACTAGAAATTCTGTCCATTAAATCTGAAGTCTGTTAAATCAAGGACTTACTGTACATATTTATCTTCTGCTGCTTCTTAAATGTGTGTGGATGAAGCTGTCTGCCCTTTTTTCCCCCTTCTGATGCTTCTTTAATGTGCTGATGAAAGTTAGCCCTTCACTTGGCAAACTCTTAAGTAGGAAATCTATTCCAGCAAAAGTGAACAATACCATATGACTATCAGTTTTGTGCAGGTATCATTGAAAACTAAAACATCAAGAAAGAAATTCACATAAGGAGAAATTACTGTTTTATTTTCTTTTAGGGAACTATAATTTTTAAGTCTTTTTACTCTTACAAACTAATACTTCCTTCCATTTTACAAATTATTTTTATTGATTTCAGAGAGGAAAGGAAAGTGAGAGAGAGGTAGGAACATCAATGATGAGAGAGAATCAGGGATCGGCTGCCTTCCACACACCAAATATTGGGGATCAAGCCAACAACCCAGGCAATATGGTTACCCCAGAGGAAGATGCTTTTTCCCAACAGGAATATTATGGTCCCTCATAGGAAGATTAGGTGACTCCACAGGAAAATGGATTCCCCACATCAAGGTGAATTGTGCTCACATAAAGATGTATTCCCTCACAGGAAAGTGCATTTCCAGGACAGAAGCTGTATTCCCCTAGAAGAAGGTGAGTATCCTCACAAAATGTTGTTTTTTTTTCCGAAAGAAAGAAGGATTCCCACACAGGAGACGTGTTCCCCCCAGGAATATGAATTTACACCATAGGAAAGTAAATTTCCTCCACAAAAAGGTGTGTTCCTACATACGAAGGGGCCTTTCCCCCATAGGAAGGTGCGATTCCCGTACAAGATGAAGGGTTCCCCCACAGTAATTTTCATTTCCACCAAAGGAAGTGTTCGCACACTGGAAATGTGTTCCAACGAAGAAACCCTTATTTCTTGGATCGGAAGGGACCTTTCAACCACAGGAAAAAGGATTCCTGCACAGGAAGGTGAGGTTTCCTCACAGGAAGAGAATTTCTTCCACTAGAAGACGTATTTCCTCCACAAGAAGGTGCAATTCCCCTAAAGGAAGGTGCATATTTCTCAGGAGATGGGTTCCCTTACATGAAAGTGTGTTTGCCCCATAGGAAGGTGTATTTCTCCCACATGAACATGACTTCCCTCACGGAACATGCACTTACCCCACAGGAAGATGTGTTTGACCAAATGAGAAAGGTTCCTCACAGAAAGGTGTGTTTACCAACAGGGAATGTGTGTTTCCCCACAGGAAGATCAAGTTCCCCCAAAAGAAGGTGATTTTCCACAACAGGAAGATTAGGTGACCCCACAGAAAAGTAGCTTTGTCCACAGGAAGGTGAATTTTGTCCACATAAAGATGCGTTCCTGCACAGGGAGGTTTATTTCCCCCAAAAGAAGAAGTGTTCCCATGGAAGATGTGTTCACCCACAGAAAGGAGAACTCCTGAACAGGAAGTTCAGTTCCCTCCCCTCCCACCCCCGCCCCGTATAAGGTGGATTTCGCCATAGGAAGATTGTTTCATAAAAGGAAGTAGTGTTCTCCAGTAGGAAGTTCTATCCTTCAAGAAAGATGCCTGTGCCCGACAGGAAGCTGCATGCCCAAGAAAAAAGGTGCGTTCCCCCACAAAAGTTGCTTTTCTCTGAAAGAAAAAATAGCCAGCCATACAGGAAGATGTGTTTCTCCCACTGGGAGATGAATATGCTCCACAGGAAGGTGAATTCCTCCATGAAAAGATGTGTTCCTTCACAGGAAGGTGTGTTTCCTCCTCAAGAAAGTTGTGTTTCCATATAAGAAGCTTTTCCCTCACAGGAAGGTGCGTGCTCAATACAGGATGAAGAGTTCCCCAACAGGAGGTGGTGTTTTCCCCACAGTAAGTGTTCTCACACTGGAAATGTTTAACTGCACAGGTCTTCTTTGTTGCATAGAAAGGTGCCTTTCCACCACAGCAAATAAGATTCCTGCACAGGAAGGTACATTCCCCCACATGAAAATACTTCCCCCACAGGAGGACTTTTTCCCCCACAGGAAGCCACACTTACCCTGTAGGAGAGTGAGTTTTCCCCAAAGGAAAAAGGGACACCTCATCTGAAAGTGCGTTTCCCACATAGGAAGGTGAATTTCTCCCACAGGAACATGCATTCCCTCACAGAAACATGCACTTCCCACACAAGAAGATGTATTGGACAAAGGGACAAGGGTTTCTCACAGAAAGGTGTGTTTCCCAACAGGGCTGTGTGATTCCCCACGGGAAGATTGGGTTTACCAACAGGAAGGTCCGTTTCCCCCAAAGAAAATAAGTGATCCCACATAGGGAGATGTGCTCACCCACAGAAATAATAATTCCTGCACAGGAAGGAGAATTTCCCCATGTGGAGGGTGCATCTCCCCATAAGAAGATCATTTTCCAAAGGAAGTAGTATTCCCCAGTTGGAATATGTGTTCCTCACAGGAAGGTGTGTTTCCCATACAGGAAGTTACATTCTCCTGCAAGCAGTTGCATTTCACAACAGAAAGTTGATTTTCTCTAACTGACAGAAGGATTACCCACAGGAAGATGTGTTTCCACCACAGGAAGTAGAGTTTCTCGCTCAGAAATTTTGTTCCTTCACAGGAAGGTGTGTTTCTCCCTGCCCCTACCCAACAAAAATGTGTTCCCACACAGGAAGGTTCTTTCCCTCTCAGGAAGGTATATGCCCTCCACAGGAAGAAGGGTTTCCTCTCCAGGAGTGGTGTTTTCCCCATAGGAAAGTATGTTTCTGCTACAGGAACACGTGTCTCCTCACAGGAACATACATTTCCCACCGAGGAAGATGTACTCGATGAATGCCAAAGGGTAACTCACAGAAAGGTATGATTCTGTACAGGAATGAATGTTTCCCCACGGGAAGATTAGGGTCCTTCACAAGAAGTTGCATTTCCCCCAGTGAAGAAGTGTTCCCAAAGAGGAAGATGTGTTCACCCACAGAAAGAAGATTTCCTGCACAGAAAGGTGAGATTCCACCTGAGGAAGGTGCATTTCACCATAGGAAGATCATTCCCCAAAAGGAAGTTGTGTTCTCCAGTTGGAAGATGTGTTCACTCACAGGAAGTTGTTTCCCAAACAGGAAAATGCATTCCCATACAAGAGGGTGTGTTTCCCCACACAAAGTTGCTTTTCCCTGACAGAAAGAAGGATTCTCACACAGGAAGATGTGTTTCCCCCACAGAAAGAAGAATTAAACCCAAAGGAAGGTGAATTTCCTCCTTGGAAAGATGACTTCCTTCACAGGAAATTGCCTTTTTCCCTAAGAAAAGAAGTGTTCCCAAATAGGAAGTTGCCTTACCCCCACAAGAAGTTGCACTTCACTAAGAGGAAGGTGAGCTTCCCCGGAGTAGAAAGGGTTCCCTCACAGGAAAAAGGGTTTCCCGCACAGAAAGATAAATTTGCCCACGGGAAGGTTAATTTCCTCTACAGAAAGATGTGTTGCTTCACAGAAAGGTGTGTCTCCCCTCCCCACCCCCAACCCCTGCAAAAGATGTGTTCTGGTGCAGGAAGCTGCCTTTTCCCAACAGCAAGGGGCATGTACCCTACAGGATGAAGTGCTTCGTCCAAAGGAAGTTGCGTTACACCCACAGGAAGCATTCTCACACAGGAAATGGGTTCCGGAACAGAAATTCTTCGTGGCATAGTAAGGTGCCTTTCCACCTCAGCAGGAAAGATTCCTGCACAGGAAGGTGAGTGTCTCTAACAGGAAGATATATTCCTCCACAAGAAGGCATATTTCCCCTACAGGAGTTGTGTCCACCAACAGGAAGGTCCACTTACCCACAGGAAGGTGTGTTTCTGCCACAGGAACATATAGTTCCTCACAGGAACAAGCAGTTTCACACAGGAAGATGTGTTCGGCCAAGGGAGAAGGGTTCCTCACAGAAACGTGTGTTTCCCAACAGGAATGCGTGTTCCCCATAACGGTGGGCTTAGAGAAAAGTGAATTAAAATTCTAAGCAGAGCTACAAGCAGAATTTTCCTTTTTATTAAAAAGCCAGCCCTATGTATGCTTAGTGATTACCCCACTGGTTGCCTTGGAAAAAACGGTTCTATCCAATTAAAAATGCATCTGCATGGCATAATGGTAGGGGTGTCTGTAGTCTCAGGCCTCCAAAGTCAGACAGCTAGGTTATCTTCTTTATGATTCATGCAGGCAAGAAAGCAAAGTTATTTTTTCAGAATCGGGGGCTGTTTAAAAATAGCAGGCTTGACTTTACAGAAATGGGACCATCTAAACAGCAGAGAATGTCAAAAAGTAGTTTTAAACAATATGGGCTAGCCTTGTCATCCCCCCTCCCCTGGCCCCTTGGCTCACAAAGTGATTAGCCTTGTGGTGCAATCACCACAGGTGTTACTGTGTGCAGGGGTGATGGCCACTCTTTTATTCTTCCTGCTGAAAAGGGGCAATGACCAAGGTTTACCATCACGTGACTTCCTCTCAGAGAGGTTTGTATGGAATTCTTCTGGTTTGTAGGCCTATTTGAAGTTTAAAGGCATTTAGATGAGATGAGATAAAGCGAAGTAAGAGATTTAGAAGACCTGGTCCTAGGATTATATCTATGAGTAGCATTAACAGTGGTCCTGTCAATGGAAGGAACCATTTCCTGACCACCGCCCCCCTCCCACGTAGCCCAGGTCTGGATAACTCCTGTCTTATTTTTGAAGCTCTATCAGCTAGGGTCTTGGCCCCATCTCCTACAATACGAGATTGGTTAGCATAAAATCAGCACGCTTCCTCAAGGAACAGGCACAGCCCTCCTTTCTCCGCTGTGACAAGGTCTACTCCTCTTGGATTCTGGGGAGTAACAGCTGCCAGTGAGTCAATATGGTCCTGTACTGGAACAATACTTTGGGCTATTTCTTCTAAGCTGTCAGCAAGGTCTGTGGATAGGCTCTGAAAGTAGGAGAGGGAAGTTGCCAGTCCCCTATTCCAGTGCTAGCCCCTGTTGAAATGCTGAGTGTTATAAGGAGAGGGATTAGCTGTGGTGCTCTTTTTATTGGATGTGGTGTGTTACGGGGACAGGTGAGGACTGATTATTGGGACTGTATCTACAATGGGTGAGAGATAGATGAGAGTTCAAGTCCCTGTGCAGATTGTGGGGAGACAGGCATGCGTGTTCTGTGGATAGAGGAAGAAGATTCCCTGATGATGGAGACAAGCTGAAAGGTGGAGAGAAAAAAGGTGAGTTGCAGGGTATGGGGGTCTCTGTCCTGATTCTGCCCTCCAACCCAAGCGGCTGGCTGCCATGGCGCTTCCCATAAGGGGTGACCTGTGAGAGGCTGAGACTGTTTTGCAGTGAAAATGGGTAGGAATAGTAGTATGAAGTGATATCCAAGGACAAAGTGAAAGGGAAGGAAAAGAACAATTGAAGTCTCAGGCCTGGACTGTTGGATAAGAAGTAAAACTGGTCATAGAAAATGACCACTGGCTTCTGGGGAGACCTGATAGTTGATCCGTTGGGACCAATAGGTATTTGGTAGTTCCAATTTGACTGCAGTGTTGCAAGCAGAGGATGGGCGATTACCCAGTGATTTATTGCCCTGTGATTGAGTAAAGCATAAAGGGGCCTGAGCAAGTAGTGGGGTGTGTACAGTGATAGGCCTGTGACTGGGAGAGAGGACAAAGCTAACTCAGCAAGAGACGGTTTATAGGAACGAAAGAGAAGGGAAGCTTGGTTTGCCTGGGCAGTAGGATAATCACCTACTAGGGTGTCAGCTCTTTCAGAAAATATATTCCCCATTTCTGTTTTAGAAGCCAGAGTGATTTAGGCCTGGTTCCATCCATTGATGGGTGTAGGGACGGCAGCTTAAGCTGAAAAAGCGAGGCAAAGCAAAGCCAGCATTCCCTGGCTAAGGCTGGGTTGATCTGATCTAAGAGGTAGAGGGTAAAGGTAAGTGTTCGGTAGAGATAGCGAGGAATTAGGAGGTTCTCCAGGGGGGCTCTGTTAGAGTGGTCGCGATTAAGAGAGTTCAGTAACAGTAAAAGAATTAGCCTTAGCCTCATTGTATTCCTTTGCTGTGTAGGAAGAGGTAATTTTATGGTTCTTCTGTGTCTCAGCAAAGGCAGAAGCATTCTCCTCCCGGGACTAGCCTCAGGTTCTGAAGGCACTCATAAACAAACAAAATGTGAATTATTAGAAAGATAAAAACAATGAGCATCCAGAAATACCAGAGCATATAAGATAACTTAAATATTAGTGTAAAGAATAATCTAACAGGGTGTTTCTGAATGTCTTGGCACAGGTTGATCAGCCAGGTCTGTTGTCTTTCTGAGGGTCATCTGCAGAGGATTTTTCTGGTCAGAGGGCACCTTCTACTGAGGCCGGGCATCCCTCACCTGGTGGGCTGCTTTCACCCGGGAGTGGTGAATCCAGCTGTTCAGTCCTGCAACTTTGAGAGCTGTGGGAATGGTTAGTATGACTGGATAGGGTCCCTTCCAAATTGGTTCAAGGGCTCTTTATTTTCCAGGATTTTACCCAAACCTGGTCTCCAGTTTTACAAGGATGTACAGCTGTTCTTGGATAAATGGGTTGTCAGTCAGGAACCCATCTGTGGATCTCAAAGACAGTTTTCCCAAGTCCTTGTACTTGCTTCTGGATTTTTAAGTTTCCTATTTGTTGTACTACCTCTGCTAAAAAGGCTGAGCCATTGTCAGACCCTATGGTCAGAGGCACTCCATACTGCTGAATATGTCCTTTTCCAATGCCTTAGTGACGTTTCTCGCCTTGCCCGTGTGAGTGGGAAATGCCTCAACCCAGCCTGAAAAGGTGCAAACAAAGACCAGTAGGTATTTTATTTTTCCTCTGCTAGGGCCTACTTCTGTAAAGTCTATTTCTAAGTCCTCAAAGGGAGTTTCCCGCAGTGCTGAACTCCTATAGGTCCCACAGAACCCTGTTTGAAGTTGTTCTGCACACAGAAGAGACAACGATGAGAAACTGAGGCATAAAAGGAGGAAAGACAGGCAATTAGGTAGTATCTGCCTAACAAAGCTTCTAGAGCAGCCTCCCCTAAATGAGAAAGTTCATGCTGCTGGAGGACTACCTTATGGGCTAACTGTTCTGGGACATAGACCCTATGATCTGGGAGAATCCACCAACCTTCCTTTGTTCTTTTGTCCCCTTCTTGCTGGGCCCGTTCCTCCTCCTGAGGAGTATACTCTGGAGATTCAGGTAAGTTTGGGGACAACATGATCCATGCTGGTGCTGCTTGTTCTTTGGCAGCCTGCTTTGCTCTCGCGTCAGCACGCTGGTCTCCTTCCGACACTGAGTCTTTCCCTTTCTGGTGACCTTTGCAATGGATGATGGCTATTTCTTTGGGCTCCCAAACTGCTTCTAGCAACTCTCAAATCTCATTTTTACTTTTTATTCATTTTCCTCCCGCCGTCAGGATCCCCTTTCCTTGTATATAGTGCCATGGATATGCAGGGTTGTGAAGGCATAATGTGAATCAGTGTAGATGTTGGCACACATACCATTACTTCAATATGTAGATGACCTCCTACTAGCCAATTGAGGTCTAAGGCTATGGCAGGGGCTCAAAATTCTGCCCTGTGTGCTGACCAACCTTCAGGCAGGGCCTGTGCCCCAATTGTCTCAAAGTACATTACCACTGCATACCCAGCTTGTCTTTTTCCTTCATCTCAGAAGCTACTGCCCTCTGTGAACAATAGTAAGTCCAGATTCAGCGGGCGCTTATCTGTTAGGTGTGGCCAGGTAGAGTAAACCTCCTCTAGGACTTCCAGGCAATCATGCTCAGGGGCCCTTCAGCAATGGTTAGAAAGGTAGCAGGATTAAGAGTCCTTACTGCTTGTAATCATACCCTTGGATTTTCACATAATAACCCTTGGTATTGAGTAACCCCAGCATGAGTTAGCCAGTGCTGCCCCTTAGCTTGCATTAGGCTCATAACAGACAGAGGTCCTTTTACATTTAAGTTTGTCCCTAGGGTAAGTTTATCTGCTTCTTTGACTAATATCGCCATGGCTGCAAGGGCCCTGAGACTCAGGAGCCACCCGGAGGTAACTGGGTCCATCGACTTGCAGAGATAGGCTACTGATCTTTGCCAAGGTCCAAACTCGTGGGTTAGAACTCCAAGGGCTACCCTGCTGTTCTCATGTATGAAAAGATTAAAGTCCCACTTCACTTCTGCTACCCTAGTGCTGGGGTCTCAGTGAGTTTTGTCTTTATGGTGATGAAGGCTTTCTTCTGCTCGAGGCCCCCTTCTGTACAAGGTGCCTTCTCTTCCCCCTTTAGAGCTTCACAGAGAGTCTTGGACAGGTCTGAAAACCCTGGGGTGCAGATTAGACACAACCCTGCTGCCCCCAGGAACTCCGGAATCTGCCTCGGGTGCTAGGGACTGGGATGGCACATACTGCCTGCTTTCTTTCAGTCCTTAGCTTTTGTTTCCCTTGGGTGATTCAGAATCCTAGGTATTTTCTTCCTTCTGACAAATCTGTGCCTTTTTGTGGACACTTTGTAACCTATTTCAGTTAACAGTCTCATGAGGGCTCTCG
The DNA here is from genome assembly GCA_026230045.1 of Corynorhinus townsendii. Taxonomy (NCBI): domain Eukaryota; kingdom Metazoa; phylum Chordata; class Mammalia; order Chiroptera; family Vespertilionidae; genus Corynorhinus; species Corynorhinus townsendii. Next base: position 2,713,140 of record JAPDVU010000016.1, read on the forward strand.
TCCTCTCCCAGCACTGAGCACATGTGGAGCTGGCTAGTAGGAGGTCGTCTACATATGGAAGTAGAACACACCCCAAGTCCTGTCCTGGGAACTTAGATCAGATGCTAGTGGTCCACTAAAGAGAGTAGGGGAGCTCTTGAATCCTTGTAGAAGTCTGGTCCAGGTGAACCTCCCCTTGGCCCTCATAATTCAGTTTTCTCACTCAAAAGCAAAAAGAAGCTGGCTGAAGGGGGCTAACCTGAGACAGAAAAGGCATCTTTCACATCTAGGCATCTAACCCATTCTGCTTCTGATGGAATGAGTCCTAGAAGTGTGGAGGGGTTTAGCAGTGCCCAATGCAAGGTTCCTAGGCCTGCCTCCCTTGGAATTGGACATTGGTGGATTTTGATGGGCTCGTGGGGGCCCAGCTGAAAAGAACCCTGTCTGTCCTAGTCATAGTCACCTGCCACCAACCCAATAAGATCCACTTCAGATGGTTCTGGTTGATCACAACTAGGCGGAAAACGGGCCCTGTTTTTTTGCTTTGCTGTTGGGACATTCATTTTTCCAGTGCCCTGTTTCCTTAATATAGGCACACTGGTCCAGGTCAGGCTTGCTCTTCCTTTTCCACCTGATCTGTCTTCTTGTTTACCTTTTTTGGCTGTCTGGGGTGCCCAAACCTCTAAAACCCGCTGCTATTACATTGGCCCTTCTTTGTATTCTGTTTTCTTTTTCCTTTCTTGCTGCCCAGCCTCAGTTGATGAAAACCTTGTTTGCTAACTCTAGCAGTTCAGTAGCATTTTTTTTTTTCCTGCAAACCCGTCCAGTTTCTGTAATTTTCTCCTTGTATTAGGCTGGGCCTGGCCTACAAAAGCGGCATTTGCCATGGTTTGAGTGTCTGGGCCTCAGGGTTAAAGGGGGTGTAGATCCAGTTTTCCTCACACAGCCTCTCATAGAAAGCTGCTGGGCTTTCATCAGTCTTCTGGAAAATCTCAGAAATTTTAGCCCTATCTGTGGGCTTCTGGCTCCGTCCCTGACCCCCTAGAGGAAAGCCAGCTGATATCTTTCAATCCCGGTCGTATAGGCTTCTGACTCAGGGACCAATAGGGTTCCTCATCCTGGAAGGCCTCCCTTGCCCATCTGTCTGTATCCAATGTCCCTGCCTGGGCCTGGGTCTGGAGCCACGTCCGAGTCGGTCATTACTCTCATGCGCTCCTCATTGTTAAAGAATGGGAAAAGGAGCTGCTTGCAGTCCACCCAGGTAGGCTTTTGGGTCTGGAAATCATTTCTAGGAGATCAACCACAGCCTGAGGGTTTTCAGAATAAACTAGGATGTGTTGCTTCCAATTCAGAATGTCATTTGTGGTAAAGGACTGATAATAATAAACTGCCCTTCCTTCCTGTAAGGTCCCATCTTTGCCAAGCACTTGGGCACCCTGAATCTCCCTGAGAGGCATCTGCATGCTGGTTGTGGTTTGTGCCTTTGATCTGCTGAACGCAAGTGCTGCCCGATGGGCTCTGGAGAGCCTGGTTGAGGAGACTTGGAGGCAGGGGATGTGTTTCCAGACTTTGCAGACCTTCCAGGCTAGCAGGGGGAGCACTTGGTGCTGCCTTTGGCACATATGGAGGTGGTAAAACTGGTGGGACTTCCTCGAGGGGAGGGTCCTGTGGAGTAGGGGGCTGAGCTTCCTTCTGAGGGACCTGCTTCTTTATCCTTCCTGCATTTTCCTTTGCCTTCTTCTGCTCTGTCTGCCACTCCTTTGCCTGCCCCTGCCCTGCCTGCCTCTTTACTCCTGCTACTAAAACCTTACTCGGTCTTTCTTACACATGCAGAACCAGACCCAAGGCGGCAAGGTTTGAACAATTTCTAACCAGCTGTCTATGTAGGGAAACTGATATGGTTGTCCAGGGTCTCCTGTGACTGTATTCCAGACCTCCCTGACCAATCCTTCACCTAAAGAGCCTTCCGAGGGACAGCCGACCCTTAAAGCTGGCCATTTTACTTCACAGAATTTCCTCAGTTTTTCAGGATTAACCTTAGGACCATAATCCCCACTGAATTCCAATTTAATTTTTTTCAGCATGCAATTGGGAACAGTGGGTTTACTCTGTTCTGACCCTATGATGATCAGTGGTGTGAGACAGACAAGGGAGGGGGTGACCTGTTTTCAAAGATTCACTCAGATGCCCTGCTTGGCCGTGTCCCTTGGGAGCTTAGATTCATCTTAGCTAAGGTGCATCCATATAAATCACGGGCCTGGTCACCTTCAGTGGGGGTGAGTCACCATTATGCTGTATGGCGAATTGCAGAAATGCAGGTTGGGGCCCACTCACCTCCGTAACTGAAGACTGGGAGCTACACACAGGAGGGGACAGGATAGGCCCTTTCCTTCCACACGCACACACACACTTTTACCCCTCATTCACTCAGAGTTTAAACAATCCACCCAGTTCCTGACTCATTGCCTGAGGAAGCCTTATGACTTCTGGGGAGCTGATCAAGCTCCCCCTTCCACTCATTGTAGTGGGCCCGACCTTCTTGGCTTTGTCCAGGGCGACCTGCACCAATGCACAGCCAAAGCCTCCTAGCATGGCAAGGCATCTTCACCATCCTCCAATTCTGGACTGTTTTTGCTCTGCCTACTAAGCCTGTTGCTTGAGGCCACTGCTATCTGTGGTTGAAGTAGTCTGGTTCCTCTCTCGGATCCATTTGTGCAGGAATCCACACAGGCTTGTAGGAGTTTTCTGGAAATACGTGAGCATATCCTCACCCAAAAGTTAACAAAGGGAACCTTCTATAAACTAGACTGAGGATATTTTCATATTTGCCAAACCATGTTCCTTTAGCTTATTCTGACACCAGTGTAATTTCATGGGTGTCTTGCCATTAGCATTACAAGTGAAAAAAATTTAAAGTAAAAAACATAAAGAAATTAAGGCTTTATGTAATTTACTTATAGGAGATTACTACGCCACCCCCTCCCCTTTTGGTTTAAATAATATTACAATGCTTTTAGAAATCCTGCAGTGCAGTTTGATAGCTTCTAATTCAATCTTTGCACACAAGGATGACAAAGGATGACGGATCTGAGTTTGTTGCATGATAATCAGCTTTATTATGACGTGAACTGTCAGTAAAACAATAGCTGATGTTCCAGAAATAGGTTCCTGCCTAGTACAACTAAGTTCCCCTGAATATTCACTTGTTTTAATTTTCCAATTTAAATAAATCTGAATTAGGGCTTATTTTCTAACTTTATTTGTCCTTGGGTGTGGGCAGTAAATGACATTAATTGAATTTCTCCTAACAGTCTTTGAGAATATTGACAAAATCTTCATTAGGGAAGCAAAATGCAAATTACTTACTTTTCTTTCTGAAGCCTAATACATTGATTTTTCTTTTAATTGCAGCTTTGTATATATTTGAAGGAAATCTCCCTTTATACCTTCTGAGACTAATTTCTAGGCCACATTCATGGAATTTCTTTTCTTTCAAAAGTTTTCTTTCTTTTAGACAGAGCAACAAACATTGTTGCTTTTTGGATGCTGGACAATACTGTCCTGTATACATTTTAAGTGACTCTCTTTTAACTTATGGTGACTTATTTATGATCAAATTTAATGCTTGAATATCAACATTTAGTGTACCCTTTGAGTAATTGTGGAAAATATTTTAAATTTTTTAGTTTTTAATAAGTTAAAATTTACATTTAAACAGCAATCTTGTTGACTAGTGCTATTTTACATACAGAGAGGAATTAGGGGAGGTCTCAGGAACTATTTCAGAGCTCTTTCCTAGAATCAATTGCTTAACATTTTGGCTTTTCAAATTTATATGAAATTATATGAGACCTTGATTATATTGTAGAAAGCTAATTCATTAAGTGATTAAAGTAAGCATCTTTATTGAAAAAGCAAAGTAAGCAAACGTATATAGTTGATCTATGAAGTACAGATTTCTTCCGATCTGCCAACCTATTTAGAGAACACGCTGAGGCTTTTTGTCTTAAAATTCTCCTATTGAATAATCCGGTTCTGCATAAGAACTATTCAGTAACTTTATCTTGCCCTCTCTTAGAGGCTGAAACCTTCATAACATTTAAAAGCTATGTATATCAATAAAATATAGTTATTGAATTTTATTTGATAAAGCTTTCCATGTGATTTCAAGTATATTAGATCACCCAAATTCACTTTAAAAATATTTCATTTAAGAAGACAGAATGAATTCTTGAATCATTCCGGGGCCATTGAAATGTACCAAAGTCTTGAAATTTAACGTGTGAATACTATCAAATGCGCGCACACACACACACACACACACACACACACACACACACACACACGAGGCGCCATGTATGAAACTCTTGAAAGGGGTGTGTGTCCCTCAGCCCAGGATGCACTCTCTCCAATGTGGGACCCCTCGAGGGATGTCTGACTGCCTGTTTAGGCCCAATCCTACATGCATAAATGGGCAGCCGGACATACCTCTCACAATCGAGAACTGCTGGCTCTGAACTGCTCATCTGCCTCCTTCCTGATTACCCCTAACCGCTTCAGACTGACAGCCTGATCATCGCCTAACCACTCCTCTGCCAGCCTGATTGATGCCTAACTGCTCACCTGCCAGCCCGATTGCCCCTAACTACACTCCTCTGCCAGCCTGGTCAACTGTAATTGCCCTATCCTGCTAGGCTGGCCCCCCCAACTGCCCTTCCCTGTTGACCCGGTCACCCCTAAACTGCCCTCCCCTGCCAGACTCATTATCCCTAATGCATTCCCCTGCTGGACTGGTTCCCCGTACCGCCCTCCCCTGCAGGCCTGGTCCTCCTCACAGCTCTCCCTTGCAGGCCTGGTCCCTCCCAACTGCACTCCCCTGCTGGCCATCTTGTGGAATCCATCTTGTGTTCACATGGGGGCAGCCATCTTGTGTGTTGGAGTGACAGTCATTTTGCATATTACTCTTTTATTAGATAGGATAGAGGCCTGGTGCAGGAGTGGGAGCTGGCTGGTTGGCCCTGAATGGTTTACCGGATCAGAGTGGGGGTTCATTTGGTGTGAGGGGCGGCCTGGGCTAGATGCCTGTGGGGCTTTGAAGGCCGGCCATGCCCCCCGGCGACCCAAGCACAGGCCGGAGGCAGGTATATGGGATTTGTTAATCTATAATTGAAATTTTGTATCCTTGAGTGGTGGCCAGGGCAGGCCATGGGGGGGAAGCTTGGCTTTTGCCATCCCCAGGCGCAACCCAAGCCTCCTGCTTGCTCCAGTTCCATGGTTGCCACCATCTTGGTTGCATTAATTTGCATAATCACTCCTGATTGGCTGGTGGGAGTGGCTTGTGGGTGTAACAGAGGTGTGTTCAATTTGCATGTTCCTCTTTTATTAGAGAGGGTGTGTATATATATGTATGTATATATATATCACAAAGATTATATATCTGTTTTATAATAATTCTAAAAGACATCAATTAAGTTTAAACTGTTTTTATATTAAAATTTTGTTCAGACCATAGAATTAATTCTCTTTTTTAATCAGAACATATAAAATATTGTACCTTAGGTTGAAATTTTACCAAACATAGTACACATAAAGAATACAATATATTTTGAAATACTAATTTCTCCAGAGAAAATACAAGAATTATTTTCTCAAAAGTAAAATTCTAAACATTATGCATTTTGTTATCACAACCATATTATTTCTCAATTTAATTTGAACATTAAGATTTTAGAAGCCTTAGATTTTAGGTGGCCAGTTAAATACATTTCATTTTTAGGTTAGTAATACCTTCACATTTTAAGGATATATTTCAAAAGTGAAAGAACTACTTAATTAATATGTTCAGTTGTGTCCTCTAGATTTTTCATAAGAGGCCAACTCAGAGTAACACTTCAGTAATTTTTCATTTAAAAACAGCTATATAGTTAATAGGTTTTATTATTTAATTCAGCAAACTCTGAAGTTATAAGTTGCCAAAGACTTTGGAAAACTGTTTCTGACTGGCAAAAGGAGGGGCAAGCAGGGAAGCAAGCCTCCAGGTCGCTCTGCTTGTATGTAAAACCACCACCTTTTTCCTCCGAGATAACATCTAAGGGTTGCTGCTGTGGGAAATGAGACCAGCCACCTTCTCTTTCAGAAAGAGCAGCCAGTCTTTCCCCAGGGCACCTGGACCGCCAGTATCTATACTTATCACTGAAAAGCTCCACCACAAATCCTTCATTTCATTTCACCTATTTACCCATATTTCAACAATTTTGAGACTTAAAAGCCAATTATCATTATCCAAGGCATTTTCTTTGTCACATTCTGTAACAAAAAAAAAACTTACTGACTTTCTGTGACTTTAATGTTAACATTGGAATATGGGCCATTATTCTTCAAAAACTACCCTTTATTATGGAAACACTAATCTTGTTGCCTAAACCCAGCCTGTATATTTCCTTTACGTCATTTTTGTCTTCTTTTTCTTTTTCTAAAAAGTCAAGGGTTTATTCTATATCATCTGTAAAGAGATTGAGCTCAGCCCAAGACCCATCTAAGATGAGATGGAGCCAACTTTTCTCTAAAGTCATCTTTTTATCTTCATGAGTACATAAATCCAAGACAAATCCCCAAATTCTGCTAAATATTAAAGGATGCACCAGGAAATAAAAAGCATGGCAAAAATGAGACTTTTTAAATAGCACTCTTGAGAGAGGACATCCATTTTACAGGTTCACCAAAATACTTAGTGATAAATGCGCCAAGTGCCTCCCCACCCCCATATCCTGTTTGCTCTGGGGAAATTCAGTAAATGGCATGGCTGTCTAGGTTTCGTTTCTTATTAAGTTAAATAAAGCCATGCTTAATAAACTAACAATAAACACATTAATCCAAACATAAAGGACAAATCAACAAATATATAGACAAGACTTAATAAATCAAAGTTCTTTTCCTGGATCTAGTCTCTCCATAGCATTGACTACCCTTTAAATATATTGTAGCTACACTCTGCCTATGCCAAGGTGTCATATGGTGATTTTTAAACAAAGCATTGAAGAGTCCACCTCTGAGAAGAATAATTGCTCTATCCTCTCTAGCTGCTGAGCCTTTCCACACCAGATGTGGAGGATTTGGTGGCAATGCTTTTTTAAATTATTACAGCCTTTTGATCCCAACACAAATTAGGCACAATGCAATTTGAACAAGACACACATAGTTAAATATGACAAAAGCACTGGGTTTTCCTGAGCCAATTTAAGAGAGTACCTTTTGACATGTGAATGTCTTTGTCCTTGAGCATGGTTGATTTACTATGGTATTTTTGCCTTTTGGTTGAATCCATACCCATTATGGCCTAGCTTGAAACAAAAGACATCCTCACCCATTTGGATCACAAATTCCAACACTTGGTGCGAGCTTAATGCTCAGTGAATCTCCCCACCTTTTTTCCCAGTGATCACACCTTCTTTCCCTTGGACTTCCTTTCTTTGCTCAGGCGAATCTTCTTCTCCAGTCCCTGTCTCAGGCGCCATAAATGGCTCAGTCTTTTTTGCAGCGAGGGTTCAGGAATCAGGAGAAGGGGCTGCAACCTAAATGGATACACTAAACAAGAAATACAAATTGAGAAGACATTGGGGGAGCCAGACAGATACTTACTATCTAGTGCAGTGGTTCCCCAAATGTCTGGACCCACTTCTTTTTATTTACACATTTTGCTTGGTAGCAAAGAAAACACAAAGATAAGGTTTGGTTAACAATAAAGGCTTATCAGGTTAGGGAAATTGCTTTCCACTGTTCAGCCAGCAGAAGGTAATAGGCAGATGTTTAACCCTGTTGAATATCAAAGTTCATCAGCCCTTGACGGACTTCTCTCACATTTATTACGCTAACAGCTTTGGTCTTTGCCCCAAGCAAAGCCACATACTTTTTTGGTATTTTTTTTAATTCAAGTTGAAAGGCTTGCTGTTAACTATACACTCAACAGTCCAATAGATCAGCTTTTAAAAACCTTCCCAGTTGTGACATGTGTTTGAATACACTAATAAAAATACTGAGGATTCAAGATAGCTCAATGTTTGGGAGAGCATACACTTTGTGGTACATTACATGTCAAACAATTGAAGAGAAAGTGCATGAGTAGCTCTACAATAAAATAAAAATCACTATCTAATGAAACTTTTGTTCATTTCATTCAGAAGTATAGTCAGGAAATCTAACTGGTTCAGTTTAACTGACAATCTCCGTTTCAATCTTATTTCCACTTCAGAAAGGTGCTGATGTCATTTCAATAAGCAAAAGGTTGCTTACCTTTAGACTTCTTCAAACTTTTATATCATTCTTTATGTAATTTTTCTTCCTACTTATGCTATTCCTTTAAAGGTTGTGGACAGACAAATTGCCACAGGGAGGAGTTGAACAATTGTGTTGCAGCCTGTTGGAGGTTCCTCAATTCTTCGCTTGCTCTCTTTGGAAAACAGGGCAGCATGGCCTGAAGACATAGCACACTGCTTCCTTTTGTGTGCAGTGCAGTTCATAGACTGTACTGGTATGCACTTACCGGCAAAGGCAACACTGGAAAAATCACAGCCAAGAATGCAACTCACCATCCACGCACATTGTTTTTACATGTTTGGGGTAAAATTGTGCAAGAGTTTGCATTTTGATGAAAAATTTCTTCTGAAAATTTTAAAAATACGGATGTTCAATTTAAACATTTTAATATATTGCAATTTAAATCAATACTTATGAAATAACCCTGAAGAATTCACACTTTGTATCCTATGCAGAAACTTCATAAAGGGAACTGCAATTCTTGCTTCTTCCATGAATCCACCATTTGCTTTGGTCATTCTTAAATAACAGAAGGCAGTTTCTTTACACATTAAATGTTGTCCATACCTTAGCACCATTTTTAATTTCAATGTCTACTTTGTCTGTCTCAGGGGCTTCCCTCCTGACTACCCAGAGGAGCCCTATAAGTTGAGCTGCTGTACTGCATGATTCACTATCTCCTCTGTAGATGGTGAATACTATGATCCCTGCCAGCTCCACGCTGGAGATCTCCTACAGAGGTGTCCCACCAGCTGTTGCAATAATTGCCACCTCCCTCCCCATCAAAAATCACCTGTTCTGCGGTTATAATAATCATTTCAGTGACTGTTTCCACCATAAGTCAGAAGGGGCCTTCGTGCTCTTGGTGCTCCAGCAGAGCCTCCTGCCAAGTCAGTGACCAAATAGCAATACTTGAACCTCTTTTTTCATTTCTTTATTGATTAAGGTATTAGATATATGTCCTCATCCCTCCATTAATCCCCCAAACTCCCCCACACATGCCCTCACACCCCTGTGTTTCGTGTCCATTGGTTAGGCTTACATTCATGCATGCAAGTCCTTTGGTTGATCTCTCCTCCTTTTCCCTCCCCTCCCCTACCTTCCCTCTAATGTTTGGCAGTCTGAGCGATGCTTCTCTGTCTCTGGATCTGTCCCTGTTCATCAGTTTATGTTGTTCATTATATTACACAAATGAGTGAGATCATGTGCCATTTATCTTTCTCTGCCTGGCTTATTTCACTTACCATAACATTCTCCAGTTCCATCTATGCTGCTGCAAATGGAAAGAACTCCTTCCTGTTGACTGCAGTATAGTATTCCATAGTGTAGATGTACCAGTTTTTTAATACACTCATCTTCTGATGGGCACTAGGCTCTTTTCAAATCTTAGCTATGGTGAATTGTGCTCCTATGAACATAGGGGTTCATATATCCTTTCTAATTGGTGTTTCAAGTTTCTTGGGATATATTCCTAGAAGTGAGATCACTGTGTCAAATGGGAGTTCCATTTTTAGTTTTTTGAAGAAACTCCATAGTGTTCTCCACAGTGGCCGTACCAATCTGCATTCCCAACAGCAGTGCACAAGAGTTTCTTTTTCTCTGCATCCTCACCAACACTTGTCCTTTGTTTATTTGTTGATGATAGCCATTCTGACAGGTGTGAGATGGTACCACATTGTTGTTTTGATTTGCATCTCTCGGATAATTAGAGACTTTGAGCATGTTTTCTTATGTCTCTTGGCCTTCCTTGTGCCATACTTCGAAAAGTATATTTAGGTTCTTGACCCATTTTTTGATTGGATTGTTTATCTTCGCTTTGTTAAGTTGCATGATTTCCTGTAACTGTTGGAGATTAAACCCTTATCAGTGATATCATTCGCAAATATGTTCTCCGATGCAGTGGGCTTTCTTGATGTTTTGTTGATGATTTCTTTTGCTGTGCAAAAGCTTTATATTTTAATGTGGTCCCATTTGTTTATTTGGCTTTGTAACACAGGTTGGTATCTGGTATTGAGATCCCATCTACTTGTTCTTCTGCTGTATCCTTGAGGGTAAAGCACGGGACCACTAGGTGCATGGGCAGTGCAGGAGGAAGGAGTCAGCGGGGACAGTTTCGATGGAAAAGCGACACATTGGAGACAAGCTCAGGGCAGTGAGCCCCAGTCTGACTCAGGATCATGGTGACACCCTCTCTCTTTTATGGGCACCGCAGACCGATCCCTGTCAGTCCAGGGGCAGAGCTCCAACACAGATGCATGCATAGAACAGGGTCTGTTGTCCACAGATGGGGCTATGTAGCAAGGAATCTTCTGGGGCCAACTAATGCTTCCCTGGATGCCTTCTGTATGTCCGGCTCCTCAGTCAGAAGCAGCAATGAGTGATGTGTGGCCTGTCAAGCCCTCAGCTTACAACAATCTGCTGGGCATCATGTCTGTCAAGAAACAGTGGCATTGTGCCACTTTCTGCCTTTTATGGAGAAGGAGTGGCCTTAGGGGAAGGAGAGGCCAGGCCAAGCTGCCCTTTCTAGCCACTCCATGCCCAGCTTCCAGGATGTAGGCACCTTGACCCAAAGCAGTTTCTCAACCACCCGTAGTTGTCGGCCATGATCAGCGTCCAAGAGGAAAACCTGCTCAGCCACATGATAGATTTGAAGGTCAGGCCGCCCACTCCAAGGAGCTGTGGGAGGCAGGAGAGGAAATGGCCTGTCCCTGAAGACAGCTAAAGGCAGGTGCCCTCGGCTGCGACTTCACTCTCTGGACCCACTTTCCTTCTGCAGGTGAGGGAAGCCAGGCATCCTGGGGATCGCTGCACCCTTAGCCTGTACTTCCGCAGCAACCCCTACTTCCCCAACCATGTGATTGTGAAGGAGTATCTCATCTCGGTCACAGGTAAGAGGAGGCCCCCTGCGTGGGCCACAGCTGGTGGTGGGCAGAAGTTGGAAGGCGATGCCCCCGTGTCACATACCCCTCTCCTGCAGGATACAGGGCGTCCCGTGCCACTCCCATTCAGAGGCATCAGCATTGTGAACAGGAGACCTATAGCCACAGGCACCTGGACAGAAGCCTCACCCTCTTCACCTGGTTCTCTGACCACAGCTTGGCAGGATCTGGCAGGATTGCTGAGGTGGGACGTCACTGGCCATGCCGGCCTACAGCTTCGTGTGTTGCCCCGCTGCTTGGGTTTGTCATCGGGTCCCTGTCCTCTCCTGACCCAGCCCTGTTTGCCCTACCAGATCATCAGCAGGGACCTGTGGCTCCACCCACTGAAGTACTATGAGAGGACGATGGCCTCAGGTGAGGGGATGGGACTGGGGAGGAGGGCAAGTCTGTGCTCTCACCAGGTGTGTTGCCAGGTAACTGGGCCACTATTTTTCTCTCACAGGGACACCTGGAGGCTGGGGGGGGATCCAGCCTGTGACCGGGTCCTCAGGGCTTGGGCATGAGACAGGAACTACCTGCACAACAAGGGCAGTGCAATTCCCATTCAGGCAGGGGAGGCTTAAGCAGAGGGAGGGATGTGCATGCCCACTGTCACTGAGAATCAAAGCAGATTCCTTGAGCCGCTCCTCTGCACTCTCCCTCCTGGCTGCGCACCCCACCTCAGGCCTTGCCACCTGCCCCTCAACAGGGGCTGGGAAGGCATGTTCATCCTACACCCCTTTCCACAGATGTCTGTGAACCTTCCTCGTGCAAAGGCTTAGGCTGCTGTGCCGCCATGCCTCATTGCTCCATGGCTGCTCACCACCATCCCCAATTTCGCTCAGGTCTCCTCTTCCTCCCTGGCCAGCGGGAGAGGCCTGCTCCTTCTCAGTAGGTCAGGGTGCAAAGCGTCCTCCACAGAGCTCGGGGAATTCTTTGAGACCCAAGGTGCCCCAGGAGGGTGAGCAATTGTTTTGCAGCCTTGTGGGAGTTTCTGCAATCCTTTTTCCCATTTAGGTTTTCCAAGGAGAATGGCTCACTTGTGTACCCTCCCTAATTGCAAAACAGTGCAGCATGCCATGAAGGAGTAACACAGTGCTTCGTTTTGTATGCAGTTAAATTCAAAGCCTTTATGCACTTATGGTCAAAGACACAATGGGTAATTCAGGGCCAAGAATTCAACTCACCATCCAAATACATTGCTTCTATGTGTTTTGAGTAAAATCAGACAAGATATCCCATTTTTGGGAAAACTTTATTCTGAATATTTTTAACAGTACACCTGTTCAATTGGAACATTTAAGTATATTGTAATTAAAATCAGCTATTATGAAATAACCTTGAATAATTGAAACTTTGCATCCTATGCAGAAACTTCATAAAGGGACCTCCAGCTCTCGTTTCTTCTCCAAACCCACCATTTGCTTTTGGTCATCCTTAAATAACAGAAGACAGCCCCTGTACAGATAAAATGTCATCCATACCTCAGCAGCATTTTTAAATGCAGTGTCTAATGTGTCTGTCACAGGGGCTCCCTCCTGACTCTCCCAGAGGAGCCCAATAAGTTGAGCTACTGTACAGCATGATTCTCTCTCTCTTGTGTACTTGGTGAATCCTATGATCTCCACCAACACCATGCTCAGGACCCCGTACAGAGGGGCCCCATTGGCTGTTGCAATAATTGCTGTTCCCCCATCAAAGCAATCTCATCTGCTGCTCTAATAATCCTCACAGTGAATGGTCTACCATAAGTCAGAAGGGGCCTTCATGACGGTGGTGTTCAACCTGAGGCTTCTGTAAACTAGGTGACCAAATAAAAATACTTGAACCCCTTTATGAATGATTTTATGTCAGTATGACATGACCCTAGTAAAGCCTTAAATATTTGGAAAAGCTACGCTTTTATCAGTCTGTACTGAAAAGATGTCAGTGATGTTCAGGTAGGCAAAGGGGATTATATTTATTTAAAATACAGCTGAAGGGTAATGTTTTCATGTAAATAATTGATTATGAGTAAATATGAAGGCACATTTTCGGGAAATGGCTGAAATTCTGACCTTCGTGTTATTCCTATGCTTCACACTGCGAAATGCCCCTTCAGATTAAAAAAAAAATGTTTAAATACCCCCCTGGCTGGTGTGCCTAAGTGGTTGGAGCATCGACCTCGGCACTCCAGGGTCACGGGTTTGATTCCAGGTCAAGGACATGCCCCTGGGTTGTTGTTAACCAATCAATGTTTCTTTCTGTCTCAGTCTCCCTCCCTCCCGACTCCCCTTCCCTGCTTTCAACTCTCTGTTGAAAAAACGACAACAATGGAAAGAGGTCCTCTAGTGTGAATGAGCAACAACAAAACACAAAGATACATTATGCTGCCTAAGTATAACAAAACCAACACTGAAACAATTCTCCAGGCACCTAAAAGTGCCGGAACATCCCAGTGCGCCAATGTTTGAGGAAAAAGAGACTGAGACCCTGCAAGCCCCAGCACCGGTTTAGAGCAGGCAGGGGCTTGAAAGAGGCCGCTGACCCAGCTGATGGCCTGAGTGGGTCCTTAAGGTGCCGAGCCTCCGTTTCAGTTTTCAGAGTGTTGCTGTTGCCCTTATCAAAGGGAGATCTGCTCAGTGCTTCTGCAACAGCCCAGAGGCCCCAGCTTTCCCCTACCCATCTCCTGTCCCTCTGCTCCTTGCTCATCCCTCCCTCAGACATGCTGGTCATCTTTCCTATTCACCCTGCCAGGCCTTGCTGTGCCCCAGACTGACGGTCCAAGTATTTAGCAACAGGAACTGACCCTGGCCAGCTAGAAGCAGGGAGTGGGAAGAAACCATACGCTGGGATGTCTTGGAGGCCTGGGCCCAGTGACCTCCTCTCACCACCACATGCATGTGGCTGAGATTTTCGTTCTGTGGGCCCTCCACTTGTGCTCAGGCTCAGCAAAAAATAGGGAGGTGCATGTCGTCTGTGCCAGACAGGGTTGCTGCCAGGTACGGTGGCTGGTAGGGGATACTATGCTGAAAGGTACACCCTCATCTTGACCCATGAGTGCTGTTCCTCCATGAGGTGGGACGTCTGGGGATACAGCAACCACAGACTCTGCCCTGAGGACTTAGCTCAGTTCTCACGCCCCAGTTCAAACGCTGTGTAACCTTGTGCTGGTAAATGGTCATGTCTCAACTTCAGTATCTGGAAAGTGTGAAGTGTGCAGTGCTCAGGGATTCAGGACATAAGGAGGATTACAGGGGATGAGCTGAGAGCAGCACACAGACACGGTAACTGGAACTCCAACAGGAGTATTCTGACGTGGAGAGCCCCTCCCTTGTCCATGTCCCACACAGCAGATGCCCCACCAGGCAGCAGGATCAATGAAGCAGGCGGTTGTGTCCTGGCCCTCAGGGTAGCGGACTCTGTAAGGGCACAGGCCTTGTGGTGGCAATATGGCTGGCATGTTCCAGGAAGCAGTGTCTGCCTTACCCACAAAGTGAGGCAGGTGAGGCTCATGCCCTCATTGCCCCATCCAGGGGTGAGGTTGCAACCCCTTTGTTCAGACACAGGTCCCCTAAGCCTGCACACACTGAGCATTGTTATGACTCAGAGAGTACAACCCCTGGGAGAGGAGAAGCGGTGGGTAAAAAACGCTGTGAAAGGGTGCAGCAATAGAATTTTTGTGAACCAGCTAGTATTGAAAGAAATATTAATCCTGCACTGTTAACCATGATTGTTTTATTCTGATTACAGAAGGCTCATTCTACCGTGGCTGGAGGTGATCTGGAGAAGCAGGCCTTCCTCCCCATTTCAGCGGCCTGCTCTCATGGAAAGATGAGCAACTTTGCTGCAGAAACCAGAATTGCCAGCCCTGGAAGGCCCCCAGCCCTTTTTGCATCCCTGCAGGCCTTTGCAGACCTCCAGCCTGCTTACCTGTTCACTGCCCATCTGGCACTCCTTTTGGCTATTTCCCCATGTAACCCCAACCCTTGTGTATCTCTGAGCCCGTTGAAGACCCCTAGTTCTTTTGCATATCTGTAAACTGCCCTTTTGCCTACTCTTCCTTCGTACTTTTACTATATAAGCACCTGGCTTATGCTGGGTGCAGGGCCGATTTCTGTGGCTAACCTGCTGCTCTGTCATAATGCCGGCAGTGTTGGAATAAAGGCTCCTCCATGATTCAACCCAGTCTCTGCTTCATTGCTCCAGCAGTGACAGGCAGCACGGGCCCGTTGTTAGTCTGGTTTCAGGAGGACTGGGACCCCTGGGTAAAAAGAGAAAGTCACAGCAGTGCCAACAGGCTCAGGATTACGAACCTCAATGACTGACCCCTGAGCGGTAGATGAGGAATGGCAGAGGATGGCAGGCGGGTGACGCGTGGTGGCTGGCAGTCAGGACAGATAATGGGTAGAGAGATGATGCATGCAGGGCAGAGGATGGATGGGAATCAGAGATGATATGCACACAGCAGGTAGCGGGCAGATGCCCCGAGAGAGGAGAGGCGGACAGCAAATGCTGGTCTCCTTGCTTTGCAACCTTGCCCAGGAGGTCCTCTTTCCCGCCAGCTTATTGCAGCGCTCCCTCCCGCCCCTGGGCCTGTGTGGTTCCTCTCGCGATAACATAACATCCGGGACTCTCACCCCCCTACCCCCCTACTTCCGGAGCCAGGCTGTGCTTGGCCATGTGAGGGGGCCCTTCTCTGAGCCGACTTTGAGCCATGGCCTCCCGCTGCATGAGGACAGAAAGGTGAGGGCCTCAGAATGTTGGGAACAATACACAAAGTCCTCCCGAGGAGGAGACGCGCCAGCCATGCTGTGGCCTGGGGCTGGGCGATGTGGGCAGTGGGCACTCTGATTCCCTGTCAGGCTGCTTCCGGTCTGAAGGCCCAGGAAGTTCCCATGTCTCCCTGGAGGGGCATGGCGGGCGGACGCCTGTGTGGAGGCTTGTTTCCAGAAAACGCCCTTGGATTCCCCCTGGGTGTGTCTTCCGGAGGAGGGAAGGAGAGCGGGTGAAGGTCCCAGGCCTTGCCCTTGGGTGAGGGGCTGGCAGGGAGGGGCAGAATGCCGGGGTGCAGGCTGGGGGAGGGAATGCTGGGCGGGGAGCCCACGCGGGCTAAGGGCTCACTTGGGCTGCGCTCCTGTGCCCTGTTTGCGGGGTGAGTGGCTTAGCTTGCCACCCAGGGCGGGGAGCAGAGGTTTGCTCCTGGGGCCCAATGCGTGGCCGCAGGTTGGTTTTTTAAAGTTTACTTTGTCATGGGTTCCTCAGAGACCTGGAAAGACTCAGAAATGTCCTCAGCACACCGAAAACCCCTTGGGTCATTTCGTTTCACAATGTCTAGTGGTTGGGGAAGCGTCCTCAAATTCTTGAAAAGCCTTTATTGTTGGAAGGTGAACACATGGCCCCTTCTAGTCCACCCTGCCCCCCCCACCTCTCCCCTAACCCCGCTATTCTGTGAGCCCATGGGTCATGCATGTATGCATACAAGTTCCGTGGTTCAGCCCTTCCCTCCCCCATACCCTCCCCGGCCTTCCCTGTGCTGTTCCATGCTCTGTGTGTGGGACCTATTCTTGCGCATCAGTTTACTGGGTTTATCAAATTCCCCATATGAGTGAGATAATGTGATACTTGTCTTTTATACGTGTGTGTATACAAATATGCTTTTTGTGTGTGTGTGTATATATGTTTTTTTTTGTGTGTGTGTGTGTGTGTGTGTGTATATGCTTTTTCGTGTGTGCGCATTTATATATGCTTTTTTTCGTGTGTGCGTGTGTATGCTTTTTCATGTGTATCCTTGTGTGTATATATGCTTTTTTCGTGTGTGTGTGTGTGTGTGTGTGTGTGTGTGTATTTGTCTACTGTTGGAAAAGGAGACTAATAAAGAGTTGATAGGCCTGAGTTGGTGATTGCACTTAATAAAGCTATTAGTAGAAGAAGAGAACATGCAAGGAGAGGAAAAGCAGAAGCAAAAAAAGGAAAAAAAATACTAGCAAACAAACAACAAGAAGACAGCAAGAAAAAGGGAAAAAACGAATTAAAATTTGGTTAGTAAATAAAGATAAGAAATGTTCAAGGACTCAAAAAATCAGCAAGGAAACATAAATCCTTAAGGGTAGAGGAAATTAGATATATGAATAAGCTCATTTTTTGGAGTAAAGAGAAAGAATAGACAAAAACTAAAGCAGGAACAGGGTAAGAGAAACAGGATGAAAAGGGTGGAGAGTGAGGAAGAGAGTGTTGGCATAAGGGAAAAATTTTAGTAGAGCGAAATAATGCTAAATGAAAAATAAAAATAGAATGTAGCACACTAATCAAAAATAAAAAATAAAATAAAACTTTAATAAAGTTAAAATATTTGGAATAAAATAATAATAAATTAAAATATAATAATAAATAAAATTTAGTAAGAAAAAAACAGTTTCCTAAGTAAAATATAAAAAAATGAATAAAGAGAAGTAGCGAAGGTTGTTCACTTCCTCTACTGTTCTGCTTGACACGTCTGTTTCTTGTCAGGTAGTCAGCACAGTATTGACTTTCCCTGCGATTCAATATTCCTCTGTGTCATAAGCCAAGGCGCTGTTTTCAAGCAGGCAGGATATCTCTGCTTTTGTTTTGGTTGTGTTTACACAAAAGTCAATTTATGACACAACCCCTAGGTGGCTGTGCTTCTATATTAATATTCGGGGCTAAAAGGCCTCTCTATCCAGTGTTCAGATTGTTCTTTCCCTGCTGCACTTAATACTAGGTTGGAGGGATGATTGGTCCCAGAGCTGGTTTCCTGCTTGTCTGTCCCCATTCTGTTCCCCAGTTTCCACAAAAACAACCTTCCTCTGCAGTCTCGGTGAGTGGTTTTAATTGGAGGATCCTATGTACTGGACTTTGCAAGCAAAAGCAAGGAGGTAAAAAGTAAAAAAAAAAACACAATGAAGCGTGCAGACATGCGTCTTTCTCTCCAGCACTGCACAACCATTATGGAACTTCAGGCTTGGGCCTGCCCAGCTATGGGCTAATATCCAGAGTCCCCTTCTACCAGCAGACCTGTGGACCCCGTTGCACATCCGAGGGCTACTCTGACCCCAACGACCATGGATTTTATTGGGCACAGTCTTCCTCTGAGACTCTAGTCCCCGCTGTGTGTGTTTCTCCCTGCAGCCTAGATCCCAGATCTCACCTTTCTCTAGGCAATATCTGACCTTTCCATCCATGGATTGCATCACCAGCTGTTTAATTTGCAAACTCGGGTGCATGTTGTTCAATTCAGCTGTTCCTTCTATCTGCTCTGTGAGAAGGTACAGGGCCCATCTGCAAATGTTGCCCTGCTTTGTCTCCCTCAGACAGATTTTTGAGGCACCCACAGTTGTGGAAGCTGGAGTCCCAGTGTTCGTGGGTTCGCAGCTGAGGTAGGTGGTCCCTAGGCATGGTGGTGTTAGGGTCCTAGGACGTACCCATGATCTCCCGGTTGAAAGGAAGGCTGGGCCAATCACAGCCCATTTCCCCATCGAGATGGTGGGGTCTCTGTGGCAGAGCCAGCCTCTCCAGGACCAATTTCAGCAATAGTGGAGGCTTCCCAGGCAGGGGAACCCAGTCTGCCAGTCCCCAACAGTCCAGTGGAATATAACTGTCTATAGCTCACAGATACAGACACTCCCCACACGTCCACACATTCTCCTTTCCCTTTCTCCTTCACTCTCTCATTCTTTCAGCCTACTGCCCCATCCGCAGCCATCTCGGATCCACTCTCGAAGTCTTATTGAGTTGGTGATACATGATTTCTCAACTTCATCTCTCTGTGCCTCAGTCTCACCATGCTGCATCCTGTGTGCACAAAACAATGCCAGACAAGACCCCGTTGGGACTGCTGGATTCCAGTGCTGTGGCCAAACACCTAATGAAGATCTAGAGGTGAACTTCACTGAAATAGGACCCAACAGGGGAAGTAATTATCTCCTGGACTGATATGTTACCTCTGGCTCTCCTGTAGGTATGTTTACCCTGCGGGAAAAGATAGGGTTCTCCGCTTTTAAAATCCTAGATGGGAGACCTCTCCCACTAACCAACCTCAAGGGAGACATCAAAGAGTTAGGACATTTAGAAATTCAGAAGCACCTACAAAGACTAGAAAAAATGTCCTTAATATACATGGATGGGACATGGATAGAATACCCATTTCCCTGGGAATAACTACACCCCCACTGACCAGGGGATCAAGTCTGGGTAAAAGACCAGGAGAGAGAACCCCTCAAACCAACCTGGAAAGGGCCTATTTTGTCATAGTAACTACTCCCAGAGCCCTTAGAGTTGCAAGTCTGAACACCTGGATGCACCATACCCTGGTAAACACAGCCCACTGCTGAAGGACGGCTAATCTCAGTGGTTGGATTGTCCCCAGCCAGGACAAGCCTCTGCAGACCACCCTAATGAAGACAATAAAACCTGCTAATCGGTCTACACAAAAGCCTGAGGACTCACTCCATCAGTAGACCCAATCGTCACCACCTGCTGGACTGATCCCAGTGCCGGACCCTGTACCTTACTCACGTTTCCCTGTCAGAGATATTAACAGTTTTTCCCCTCACCCTCCTGGTTTATTGTAGTCCCTGACCAAAATAAGACTGTTCCTTTTACTGTCACTAATCTCTCTCACTGAGACCTCCAGCCTTCCCCAAAGTTCCTGCCAGGAAAGTGCCTATACAGGGCTTAGGAGCCAGGGGAACTGGGGAGCAGGGGGCACCGTGGGCCTATACAGAGCATATGTCATACAGCTGAATCCTCCAAGCCAGTGCTTTGTGCGCTACACTTTAAGGTTAGTGATGTTCCCTAAGTCTGCTAAAGGCAGCTTGAGAATCAGAAACGGGGAATGAGATGGCAAGACCCCTCCCTGCTTGCACCACCATAACTGTGCCTCAGCTTCTGTCATCTCACTTGCTTCTGCTCCATCAGTGTCTGCTGCTGGGTAAGCTCCTGCTGTCTCAGGTTGTGGTGCCCGCCTCTCCTCCCCAAACTGCAACAGATACCCAGAAGCTTAACATGTAATTAGCTGCAGAAAGAATGTCTACAATGTGTGTGTGTGTGTGTGTGTATGTATGCCATATATGGGAGACAAAGAACCTAGGGATGTATATAAGGCAAAGCCCACTCATTCGGTGCTCAGTCTCTGGAGAGGACTCTGCTGAGCCAGCTTCAGTGCAAATAAACAGTGCTTTTGTGAACCTCTTTGTGCATTTGGTTTGTCGCTTCCCAACGGCCAGACTCCTGCCATAACAGGACTGGCTTCTCGCCTTGTCCTTTTAGCATTTTGAACCCAGTGAAGGTAGCACCTGATCAAAAGAGTGAAACTGTTTTTGGAGGTGTGCCATGTGAAAATCATGCCTAATGGGTCTTTATTTGTGGAGTGGCTGCACTGCTTTGGAGTGGCTGCACCTAGGACCTGTGTCTCCACTACCTTGAAACAAGGTGGTACTGACAGGGGACTTACAACCTGATAGAGCACCTGAATTGACCTAAAAATAAACATATTATTTTAAATCTTAAAACACAGAGACTTATGTGAGTAGGGGATCAGTATCTCATGTGTGAGGAGAGGGTTAAGTTTTTCTTAAGTTTTCTTTTCCAAGGCCTGTGAGGAGGGGACTCAGCTCTGTATCCTGCAAGCAGAACTGATAAGCTTGGTCAGGCACACCCACCAGGAGCCAAAACATCCTCTGCCTCATCAATAGCATCGCATCGCCTGATGACTAAAGACAATAGCTGAAGTCTTTGGACCAGGGCTGATTAGCTGAATTACCTTCACCCCAGCCCACTCGCCTTTAAATCCTGTCCCCTGCACCTTGCTGTAAGGATTTGAATTCTTGTAAGCACCCTTCCTTGGTTGGCTTGCCTTCTCAATAAATGCCTGATAGGATTCAACCCTAGTTTCCTTACTGGACCCAGGGACAGGCAGTCAGAGCCCACCCAGGGGTTTCCTGCTAACAGTACAGCCCACCGGGGCCCTGGAGCCAGGGAGGCAGAAACATGTGGGTGGGCATGAAAAGGTCCTTCTTGGAAGGAGGCCCCTAATTCTGGGTGCTGGATTCCTGCTTAGTGTCCTACAGGGTGACACAGCTCTAACTTGGGGTGCTCTTTTCTAAGGAATGGAGAGCATTTCCTTCCTATTAGGTTTTCCAACTTAGCATCTACCTTCACAGCATCTGGACTCACCAAAGGAGTTTAAAACAGTTGCTTTGCTTAGGGAGTCAGACAGGGCTCCCAGTCAGCTTTTCCTTCTCTTTGTCGAGTTTTGGCTAACTTTTCCTGACAAGTCTCCTTCCAACTCTTTCTGGCTCTCTTCTTGCTGTAACGTCTCTTAGTCTTTGAAAGCGCTCAATTCACCTTACTGTCCCTCTGATTTTTGTCTGCTCTCCCATCTTGCCTTTGTACTCCTCTATTCTTGTCTGCCCCTTGACTCTTGTGGACGCAAGGGGCCACATGCCAACCTGACAAGCTCAGGGAAGGCCTGCATGGCAGTCTTGCAAACTCAAGGACCTAAAGTCATCACAAAGGATGGTCTGAAATTAACTCAAACTAAAAGCAGTTACAGTGGGTAGGCACCTCCTAGGCCAGTAACTTCACTGACAAGGTCAACCTTTACCTTAACTGAGCCTATATGTCTTTTTGCATCTGTGATAGCATATCATTGAAATGTCTGGGTAACTTCCCTTTTTCTAGCCCCTTGGGACACAACCTAATGTGCCTGGGCATCAGGACAGATATAACAAATTCCTTCATTGTTATTGTTACCATGTTAATTGTTAACTGTTAATTATCCTGCACCCACCTAAATATGCCTCATGTAACCCACCTACATCCCTTACTTTGACTGCAATATATAAAAATAGATGAGAAACCGCCATTCTATGGAGCATTATCCAATCCATTGAGATACTGCTTCCTGGAAATTGTCCCCAGTTTGGCTCAAATAAAGCCACTAAAATTCTTTGCAGGCTTGGATGTTTTTACATTAACAATCTCCATGTCTGTACTTCTGTTCCCTGTTAATCTATCCCTTTCTCCCCCTTTCTCTCCTTTCACCTCCACCCCTTACTGATCTCCCTCCCTATTGCTAACTATTCTGGAACAAATTTCAACCAGGATCTGAGCCCTGGCCCTCTGGCTTCTTATCACATTCTCTACGTCTGAGAGACTAGAGTTCTTTCTCTGCTGTCTTCTTCTGTCTGTTCACAACTGGCAAACTCTGGGTCTCTCCCTGTCCCAAGTCAGTCACTCCTCTCTCCCCACTCTCTTCCCCACACCCTCCTTATCCAGTCGCCTCCCATGCTCTCAGCCCACTTCCTTCCCTATTGCTTTTCTGACAGGACCCCAAATTGTTCTGGAGGCCAAAGAGTCGCCCACAGGTTACCAAGGGCAGGCAGCTACTGCCCACCAACACAAACTACTGTCCTCTCAATATGCATGTGCAGGGAGGGCCAGGCATGGGCCCAGCCTCTCCATTCCAGGCAGGCTTGGGGGAGGGGTACCTTCCCAAATCTCCACAGGGGTTGCCATGGAGACTGTAGCTGACCTGGACTTCGCTAAGGCCATGATAAGTGCAGGCCCCTGCTAATCCTCTGACAGGCCCTTAGAGAACTGAGAGATAGGACTTGGGAGGCATGTGCGGTTGGAAATGCAGCGCTGCTGTCAGTTGCCCCCTGACACGTCTGCCCGTGTCTCCAGGGGCCCCATGCCTAGATTAGAGGCAGGGAGCTTAGGAAGAGGTGGCCTGGAGTATGACCTGATCTTTGGGAACATAGCTACGCCAGAAAACAGGATGGAAACAGGGGCGGGGGTTGGAGAAGGGCCAGGAGTCGATCAGACTGCAAGTGCGCATGCCCAGGAGAGCAGACATGGCCCACTGAGCTTGACGGTCCAATGGCCTACCAGAGTTCACTCACAAAAGTGTAAAGATACAGTAATTAAGAATTTCCAGATGGGTCAGGAGAGGGTTAAACCCCACGGATCCAGGTACAAGGTCAGTGCTCTGCAGGGGCTGCTGTGTGATGGGCTTTGCAAACAACGTGTGCAGATGAGGTGCGCCCAGCAGTTCTCAGCAAGGGGAGGCGAGGGTCTTGATTCTGAAGTCATTCTCAAGGCCGCCTGCCTGTGTTGAGAGAGGCTCTGAGGCTGCCCAGGCTCAGTGGGAGGGTGGTGATCTGGGGGGAGGTGCATCCCTGACCTCATGCCTCTTTCTCAGGGCACCTGAGTCCATGCAGAGAGAGCAGTGGCCTCTGCTTCAGCTCTGAATTGGTTCCCAGACCCCTAGCCCTCTCTACCTTCCCTTGTCCACCACTACAGACCTGGAAGACATGGGTACTGAAAGCTACTCATCAGTACTTGTGTTCCAAACCACCTGGTGCTAGAAGCTACCTCTGCTGACTCAACTTTGCATGACAAACCAAAGGCTGGGGTCACACCTCCCATTTTATAGACTGGAAACAGGCACAGATAAGGTAGAATCTTGCCTTAAGTGACACAGTTGGTGAGGTCAGAGCTGAGACTCAAACCCTTGTGGACTGATAGGGAGTCCGCATGCCGTGCACCATAAGATGTTGGCCCTAAAGAAGCAACAAGGAGAGAGTGAGGAAGACCAGGTACATGCACTCCCAGGCTATCACAGGCAGCAGACACACACACACACACACACACACACACACACACGCATGCATACCCTTCCTCATTGGCTTTCACCTCTGACACTAGAGAGGGCTGAGGAAAGCAGGAAAGGAGCTAAGAGAAGCCAAGGGTAGGAGGGGAGAGCCTATGAGGATAAAAATTCCCACTTCCCAGGAATCCAGGGAAATCTCTTTCCTGGTGAGTCTGTCTCATAACCCCCTCCCAGGACAGGAGCTAATTGACCCCAGGTTTATGCCTTCCCAGGGGTTGAGTTTCTGTAGCAGAAAGTACAAAATCTCTATGACCCTCCAGGAATTCTGTTGGCAGTGATAAGGAATGAGGCATATAGGATTCAGATTTGTATCACAACAAATTTTATTAGAATGGGAAAACAGGGATGAGATTGGTTTGACATGCCCTCAGCCCTGAAGAAATTGATTTTCGATTTCAGCTCTTGTCATGGAAGTGGAGGATTTGTTTAACCAGAAACTTCTGTACTAATTACACCTTTGGCGGTGGATAAGAGGCCAGTGGATTTCCTCTAAAGTCCCCTCAGAGCTGGAGTGTGAAGTACATGGTGACTACATTGGTCCTAAGGCTGGTGAGATATGATTTAGGGCTAATGGCTCACTCACTCTCCCTGCCAGCATAGGGCTTCTCCCCTGAGTGTGTCCTCTGATGTGTGATGAGATGTGGCTTCTGTGTAAAGCCTTGCCCACACTCCCTGCAAACATAGGGCTTCTCCCCTGAGTGTGTCCTCTGGTGTCTTATGAGACTTGACTTATCTGTAAAGCCTCGGCCACATTCCCTGCAAACATAGGGCTTCTCCCCTGAGTGTGTCCTCTGGTGTCTGGTGAGACTTGAATTCTGTGTGAAGCCTTGCCCACACTCCCTGCAAACATAGGGCTTTTCCCCTGAGTGTGTCCTCTGGTGTCTTATGAGAGATGACTTCTGTGTAAAGCCTCGCTCACATTCCCTGCAAATATAAGGCTTTTCCCCTGAGTGTGTCCTCTGGTGTCTGACGAGATCTGACTTCTGTGTAAAGCCTTGCCCACACTCCCTGCAAACATAGGGTTTCTCACCTGAGTGTGTCCTCTGGTGTCTTATGAGACTTGACTTATCTGTAAAGCCTCGGCCACAGTCCCTGCAAATATAAGGCTTCTCTTCTGAGTGTGTCCTCTGGTGTCTGATGAGATCTGACTTTTGTATAAAGCCTCGATCACATTCCGTGCAAACATAGGGCTTCTCTCCTGAGTGTGTCCTCTGGTGTCTTATGAGAGCTGACTTTTGTGTAAAGCCTCGCTCACATTCCCTGCAAATATAAGGATTTTCCCCTGAGTGTGTCCTCTGGTGTCTGATGAGATCTGACTTCCGTGTAAAGCCTTGCCCACACTCCCTGCAAACATAGGGTTTCTCACCTGAGTGTGTCCTCTGATGTCTTATGAGACCTGACTTACCTGTAAAGCCTCGATCACACTCCGTGCAAACATAAGGCTTCTCCCCTGAGTGTGTTCTCTGGTGTCTGGTGAGATGTGACTTCTGTGTAAAGCCTTGCCCACACTCCCTGCAAACATAGGGCTTCTCTCCTGAGTGTGTTCTCTGGTGTCTGGTGAGATGTGACTTCTGTGTAAAGCCTTGCCCACACTCTGTACAAACATAGGGCTTCTCCCCTGAGTGTGTTCTCTGGTGTCTGGTGAGATGTAACTTCTGGGTAAAGCCTTGCCTACACTCCCTGCAAATATTGGGCTTCTCCCCTGAGTGTGTCCTCTGGTGTATGACAATATGTGACTCATCATCCACGCCTTGCCCACACACTCCAGACTTGATTGTTACAATTTTTGACATTCCTGCTCCCACAAATAATTTGCCTGTGTTGCTTGGATTCACATTCTGGCCTCTACTGGGTTCTTCCTCCATTATTCTCTCACACTCACTAGAGCTCCCCATTTGACCTTCTGGAGGTTTGGAAAAAGTCTGTGAAATTCTCCTCTGCCTGATCCTCTTAGTCAAAGGTTTGGACCTTTCTTTGACCTCTTGACCTTCAGCTTTGTCATTCCAGCCTTGTGTACCAGTATGTCCCTGCTGCTGATCCTGATCCTCTGGCCCAGGCTCCTTGGCCTGGAGGTGTTTTGTTGCGGATGTTCCTGGCAGAATCTCAGAGGGGTGATTGCGATTCTGATGTAGGCCAAGAAATGTCTGACTGGAGAAGGCCATAGAGTAGGAGGGACATGGTTGGATCTCTGGCTTTGGTTCTGCTGAAGGAGAAAGGATTGGTCAGGGCAGGTGTTGACAAGGCTGACTATGCCGTACACTCTGTCTCCTGGTAAGACGTGACCCACAAATAATTCTTATTTTGTTGACAATGCAGGCTTTGTCTCCCACAAAGTGTTTCCTCACAGTCTATTTTTCTTTTTCTTCTTTGCACTACATCCTCTTCAGAAATCCAGAGAGCCCATATTAAGGATTTTCTACATATGGCAGACTAGGGACTTTCAAGGAGCAATAGAGGCCATTTCACATCTTGTGTGGATGGAACTAGAGTGACCTTTACTTATACATGTATTTCCAAGTCATGCTGAAGAGGAAAACCACAGGCCCAGCCAGTACATTCAGTGCTTGAGCATCAACTCATGCTCTAGGAGGTCACCGGTTCTATTCCTGGTCAGGGCACATACCGAGGTTGTTGGCTCAATCCCCAGCAAGGGGCATGCAGGGGGCAGCTGATTGATGTTGAAGTTTCTCTGTCTCTCTCTCTCTCTCTCTCTCTCTCTCTCTCTCTCTCTCTCTCTCTCTCCCCCCCCCTCCCTCCCTCCGTCCCTTCCTCTCTCTCTCTCTCCAATCAATAAAAACATTAAAAAAGAGAAAGAGAGATAGAGAGAGAGAGAGAGAAACCACAGGACCCAGGTAGAAATAGCTTCTTGCCCTATCCGGTTTTGCTCAGTGGATAGAGCATCGGCCTGTGGACTAATGGGTCCCAGGTTCAATTCTTCTGGCCAAGGGCACATGCCTGGGTTTGCTGGCACAATCTCCAAGTAGGGGGCCTGCAGGAGGCAGCTGATCAATGATTCTCATCATTGATGTCTCTCTCCCTCTCCCTTTCTCTCTGAAATAAAATATATACTTTTTAAAAATAGCTTCTCTCTCAACTAATCACAGATCAAAAAATGAAAACCTTCCTCAAGCCTTACACCAAGTGTTTCTAGTTGATTTTTATTCAGTGTTAGCTCATTTCAAATACAATAGGAAGTCCTGTTTCAAAATGTTTCCCTAACCATGATTCTTCTTACATTCCTGACTCTCATTCCTCTCTATCCAACTACCATCCTCTCTCATTTGAACTAAAGTAATATCAGAGGGGATTACCTAGTGAAGTTTATTCCCCCAAAATGTGTTTCAAATATATATAATTGATTTCAGAGAAAAAGGGAGAGGAAGAGAGAGATAGAAACATCAATGATGAGAGGGAATCATTGATTGGCTGCCTCCTGCACGACCCCCACTGGGGTTTGAGCCCACAACCCGGGCCTGTGCCCTTGACCAGAATCAAACCTGGGACCCTTCGTTCCGCAGGCCGACGCTCTATCCACTGAGCCAAACCAGCTAGGGCATTAAATATATTTATATTGATTTCAAAGGAAGGGAGAGAGAGAGAAAGACAGAAATGTCAATGATGAGAAAAAATCATGGATTGGCTGCAATCTGCATGTGCCACAATGGGGACTAGTCTCCAGCCCTGGCATGTGCCTGGACTGGGAATCAAACAATGACCTTCTGGTTCATAGGCTGATGCTATAATCTCTGGCATTAAAAGTAACAAAGCATAATTATAGAACAGAGAACATGCTACTCTGCAGCTGAAAATGTCTCAGTTTTCCCATGTCACTCAGGAAAGTCCCCAGTACCTCAGCTTGGATCACAGGCACTGTTTTTTTCCAGGCTGCTAGGCATCTACCAACCTCTGCTCAAGTCCTCTGTACCGAGACTGAGATCTGAGTGACCCTCAGCCAGCTCAATATCCCGCCTCTTTCCCTCCCTGCACTGGCTGTTCCCTCTCCCCAGACCCTGTACACACAGGTATTTTTGTAAACAATATGTCCTGAGAGAGCCGTTCTCTGACCATCTGACTCACTGAACCCTCCCCTCACACTCATCCCTAGGCATTTATCCTGGATCAGTTTTCTCCAAACCACTAATCACTGTGTAATTTTATGCACATGCATGCATGCATGCCTGGGTTTTCCTCCTTCACCCACTGGCTGCTCAAGAGCAGTGATTCCAATTATCCTGTTAATCTGTATTACAGCTCCCGGGACCCTGTGTGGCACAGAGTAGGAACTCATATGACAAGTCACCAAAATAATGAATGAATGCATGTTAATATACACATTTCACTTAGAAGTATGGAGCAAGTTAAGAAAAAGAACTAGAAGAGTGAGAAAGAAATGCATTGTTGAGAGAGATGGAAAGTGCTTGAAAACTTGTTCTTTTGCCTCTAGCGTTTCAGCACTACATGATGTTGTGTATTTTGTGCATGAAGCATTTTAAAAAATAAAACAAAAATTAGGACTGGCAGTGTGGCTCAGTTGATTTAGCATAGTACCAAGTGGTAACTAGCCACTTTGATTCCTGGTTAGGGCACATGCCTGGGTTGTAGGCTTGATCCCCTGCAGGGGCATGTAGGAGGCATAAGATTGATGTTTCTCTCTCTCCTTCTCCCTTCATCTGTCTGTAAAATAAACAATACAAAAACAATAATAAATGGAATCAATAAATACATACTTTTAAAAGTTAGAACAAAATTTTAAAATATTAATTTTTCCGTAAGAATAAAACACCTAGGTAATGAATCACTAATTTATGAAGCATCTGATTTGAAACTTTACTGACCTTAGAGTGGATCTGACTCCACTACTTAAGAGTTGGACCATGAAAATTTCTATGAATTATTTCTTTCCATGTTGAAGAACAGTGGTGCCTACCTCTCCCAACTGCAAGCTCCTTTTTCCGCTTGCTTCCCCATATGATGCCCGGCACCTGGCCATATTCCTCTCCATACCAGACCAGCAGCTCACAGCCCACTTTAATGACCCGGCAGGTTCGGTAGAAAATCTGCCCGTGATATTGAAAGGCCACCAGGTTCTGCTCTTCGTCATTCCGGGCACAGTTCACATACCTGGATGGAGGCAGGTGAAAGGAAAGAAAACCACAGTGATCAGTTCCGACTACCTGTCATATCCATGTCCAGCTCCTCACTGATGCTCAAGGCCCTCAGCTCTGATGTCACCCACTCCCGTCAGTGCTCCTGGGGAAGCTTCTGTTCAATGTCTGAGCCTCTGCCGCAGGTCAAGTGAATTCCTGTCACCAAGTCCTGCTTACTTGCAGTGCTCACCTTGTCTAATACCATCTCCAAAGCCTGATCCCAGAATTCACCATAAAACCCGGTGACCTCTAAATTCTTTAAGCTCTAAAGCAGGTCTGTGCCATACCACAGACTTGGTGCTTGATGTAGGATGCTGCTCTGGATTGGCTCACATCATTCAATACTCAGCCCGAGTCTATCTTCTCTTGAGAGGCCTTTCTCAAATCTCTCTACACCTTATTTAAGACATCACTCACTTGCCTCTCCCAGTTTCCCACAGAGGTCCCTTGGCCTTAGCGAAAAAACAGAGAACAACAGTACTTTATTCATAGTCTGTATCCCCAGATGAAAGAGAGCATACTCAGGTTTGAAACCCCTCCCAAAGGGGCCCATGACCTCTAGTACTCTACAGGCTTCAGAACCCTGTTCTAGTTCGAACTGAGGCTGGGGTGATTTGCTTCACTCACAGTTTTAGACCATCCTTGGTTTAAGGCTACCCAGGCCCTGTGCACTTCTTGAAAAATAGAAAAATTATAGTTAAATATTTTTGAAATCAATGTTTTCACGTCTGTCAGCAATAAGTCCTCCATAAGGACATGGGCTGTGTGATCTAAGTAATGAATTCCTTTGTCTACACTGGACAATAGTAAGTGTTAAATTATTGTTTATTAGATAAATTAAGGTGCAATCCAGGGTCCTCAACATTATTTTTCCCAGTGCCCAAACTGGAGATTGGTATTTGAGGACATATGCTATACTCCTACCTCCTTTTTTTCTAAATGTCTCTTGATGTGAAAGATCACTGTATGGAGAAAAAAGAGGAACAGAGGACAGAGGGAGTCCACTGTGGGAGGCATGATGGGAAGGAAAGATATATGTGCTTGTGAGGCATGAGGGTCCTCTCTGGCACCCAGAAACCTATTGACCTTACCTCATCCAGATGGCCGGAGATGTATCTTTTCCATCCTCATACTCATAGCACTTTCTCCCTCTGGTGATCTACATTTCAGGAAAAGAAGTTAAAGGCATTTTCTCTTTCTCATGTGGACTTAGCAGAAGAATTATTTTACTCTACTGCCATCAAATCTCTTTCAGCTGACATGGGAACTCTGCTGCCAATGGTGGTCACAGGATATTTTTCTTACTCATCATCTACAGGTCTGAGTCGGTTTGTCCACTAAGAGCAGGAGCCCCAGAAGAGAAGAATCAGTCCCACTTTGCTCCCACTTACCCTCTGATCCTTAGAGAGGATCATGCAAAGGCTGCTCAGTGCACAAACATCCATGTCCTAATATGCAAAAAGTGAGGGCCCTCCAAGCCACAGGAGGAGCATGGTAACTCAGAACACAGGGAAAGAGGTAAGCTTCTCACCAGCCAGGAGTATCCATTATTGGTTATGTCTTTATCTTCTGTGATCTGGCACGCATAAGGGCCAAAGTGCAGACCCACTGGCAGATCACATTCCTCATTCCACACTCCAAGCCCAGCTGCAGGGATGCCTGATGGTCTGATTCTCAACCCAGGGGGCAGAGTGAGGGCTGAGCGGTTGGTATGCCCCTTGTCCACTGCACTGTCTTTTACAAATGTAGGGGGTCCATGCACAGGGCAGCTGTCAATGAAGAAGTTCTGACACTTCTCACAATCTGGAAGCAAGAGTAACAGGATTAAGGAAGGTGCAGTATAAGTAGCTGGAAATAGAGAGCTTCTGAAAGAGCCCAGACCCTCACATCATTGAACCTTAATCCTGTACTCCAGGTCACAAGAGAAAGAAAATGATGTGGGGTCCAGTGACCAGATGAAATTATTGCATCAATACAAAACCTTCCCCTTGGTAAGGTTCAACTTACAGAGGTAGTCTTCTTCCTGGGGCTCGCTGACCTCTTGGTACACACGGCCCTTTCTTTCTCGTAGGTTATACACCTTCACTTCCATCTCCTCTCCCCTGAGTTCTACATTGGAAAACAGAAGATGAACAGGGATTCTGGGATCTGTCTTCTCAGAAAACATACAATCTTCCCCCCTGAAATTATCACTAACAAATTAACTCTGGTATATCCCTCCATTTTATGAGAGTAGGACTCCACAGTGACATCCAATGACCAATTCAACTTTAGTTTCTAAAATTTCCCCTTAGCAGGTTCAACTTCTCAACAGTTACTCATTCATAAAATATGCATTGAGGGCACATTGTGTGTTAGGCATTGAGTAAAGACGTGGGCATATAACAACAAGAATGTACTGTTGCTGTTATCACAAATTGATTTATTTGACAAGTTGCACGTGCCATTTGTTTTAAATTTAACTTAATGCTTTCAAACAATGTGCAAGCCGTGTATCTCTCTGTTCACTTTACACATTAACATTCAGGAACTCAAAGGAGTTGTTATATTTGCTCTGAGCTCCAGTGCTAACTCTATTCTCACCTTAGTCCAGCTTCAATCCAGGTCTGTGCAAATCCACCCCACATATCTAGGCCATACTGAGCAGCCTTTCTAGAGGACTTAGTGGAACTGAAATCTCCACATTATTTTCTCTTACCCAGTTTTGGTTTAAATTGCTGTCCAGAGTTACTTGCTTCTCCATGAGTGGATACTGATTTCTGGGTCAGCTCTGATCCACTTGTCAGCAAATTTTCTGTTCCTGACAAATCCTTTAAAATAGATTCATTACTTAATGGCATCCTGGTTGTTGCCTTCAATGGGAAAGTCAGATATTATAAAATAACATGCATTTATTTAATCCTTTAGGACTTATATTTTCACATGCATGGCTTTATTAATAGTTTAACAGTTCTTGAACATTTCTGGGAAGTATACATATTAGACATAAAAGAAAAGGCCACTGTGGGTAGTAAATCAATACTGCAGGGCTCTTTCCTATCTAGAACAGTGAGAGCAAGGGATATTGCGAAGAAATAAAGAAATAGTTGGCAGAACCCTGGTTAGCATGGATCAATTGGTTGAGCATTACCCCATGTACCAAAGGGTCGCTGGTTCAATTCCTGGTCAGGGCACATGGCTGGTTTACAGGTTCCATCTCCAAATGGGACTCATGAAGGAGGCAACTGATCCACGTTTTTATCCCTCATTGATATTTCTCTCCCTCTCCCTCTCTCTCTAAAATCAATAAAAATATATTTATGAAATAGGAGTTTGTTTCCCTGCTGCAGACACAACCCCAGACTCCTCAGCAAAAGCTAAAGTGGAACCTGTGGGAACAGCTTCATGGGGGAAAGAAGTATAGCTCAGAACAGAGTCAACCAATTCCTAGAGCATCCAGCACAGGTGAAAAAATAGACTACACCACTGCACCTCTCAAGACACTTTCTACCTAAGGCAGCCTCACAAAGACTTGTAGGCATAGCAGTCCTATCTAATACATAGAAGCGAATACAAAGATATAACTAAAATGTGGAGACAGAGACAACCCAAAATGAGAAAAGAAGGAATTTCAGAAAAATAAATGAGATGGAGGCATACAACCTATCAAACACAGAGTTTAAATCAATGTTTATAAAAATGCTTAAATAACTTAGAGAAAATTATAACAGCATGAAAAGTGAAATGGAGGCCAGTACCAAGAACCAGAGAGAAATGAAGAATGATATATCTGATATGAAGGACAGACTAGAAGGAATTAAAGGTAGATTTGCATGAAGCAGAGGACTGAATTATTCATTGGGAAGACAAGGTAGAAATAAATACCCAATTAGAACAACAAATAGAAATAGGAATTGAAAAGCAGGTAGATAGCTTAAGAGAGTCCCAGGACAACAAGAAACCACATCTGCATTGCAGGAATACCAGAAGGGGCAGCAAATAGCAAAGACGAGATAACGTGTTTGAAGACATGACAGAAAAATTCCCCAACCTGTGAAGGAAAGTATCATACAGATTCAGGAGGCACAGAGAGTCTCCTTCAAGATGAACCCAAAGAGACCCACACTCAGACACTTCATAATCAAAATGGAAAATGATAGAGACAAAGAAATAATCTTAAAGGCAGCAAGAGAGAAAGAGAAAATTAGATACAAAAGAATTGCCATTACAATGTCAACTGACTTTCAAGAAAAACACTTCAGGCCAGAAGGCAGTGGCATGAAAAGCAAGGACCTAAATCCAAGACTACTGGATCCAGTGAGGTTATCAATTGAAATTGAAGGTGAGGAGAACTTTGATGACAGCATAGGTAAATGCCAGTACTCACCACTATCCCACAACCACATCAAAATTACAACTAAAATACAGAAAAATCTCCATCCAGAACCACCTGAAAGCTGGCTGAATAGAAGTCCTACAATTAGAGAACTAAAGAAGAAAGACTATTGAGGCTGGTAAGGGGGTGGAAGGGAAGAATGAGCTGGACAGGCACTCACATGTACCACCTTTTTAATGGGAGGCAAATCATCCCTGTGAGGCCCCCAGTGAGGAACCAGGGGTACAAGCCACCCACTAGATACCCAACCCAGGCTCCCAGAGCTGGGAAAATATGTCACTGTAACCACGGGCTGTCACACACTGCAGGGACTGTGGGTGAGTGACATGAAGGCTGCTGGAGCCCATCTGTTCCTTTCAAAGGGCCAACTCATGAAGTGAACCTACAAGGCCTCCCTTCCTCTGAGTTCCAGTGCCTTGACAAGGCTCTGGGGGATCCAGGAGCATCTGGATTTTATGGCATCATGGCAGGAACTCAAGGGCAGCATACTCCCAGACAGTGGTGCTCCCAGGGGTCATTGTTCCTATTCTGGGACCTCCCCATCACAGGGCTGACTGACAACCATAACTAAGATCCCATCAACCAGAATCACAGTGTTTGTTCTACTCTATTGATTCCTTGTGACCCTGTGACATCCAGTTTGGCACACCACTTAACCTGTGAGCAATGTCTTTTGTATATGGATGGTCTGTCTTTCTGCAGCTTCAGAACTTGCTAAAATCTCTCAAACAAGGTGCAGCTGTGTCAAGGAGTCCTACACCTGTCAACAAAAGGTCCAAGACCCAGCTCTAGCACCAGCCTGCCTTGCTTCACAACTGAACTTCACCCGGGCACTTCCAAACCTGATACAAATAGGAGGACTCTGGAGATCTCTCTCTAAGCTCCTGCTGGGTGGCTGCAGGCAATGGCATACTTTGCACCCCCCTAGAGACCCAAGAGCCAGTGCACCCAGTTGTCAGCATCAGACTATACCACATTACAACTGTACATATCCACAGGGGACACATTCAAGGGCCCAACTTAGCACTAATGACCCAGTGAATCAAGACCTGCTCCATAGGGGTGTTTCATGCACAGAAGCTCTCTGACTATCATCACAGCCAAATGGGCTAGAGGTCAGTTCCTCCCAGTGACACCAAAAGTAACAAAGTCTCCACTGCAACAAGACTATGCACAATACCCACAAAGGAGTCCATTTAGAGTGCCCAGTTAAGGTGACTGGGGAGTCTGAGCCACTGGGCCCTACTGAACACCTACTACACAAGGCCACTCTACCAACTCAAGGAGATATAGCAGCTCTACTCAATACATAGAAACAAACCAGGGGAAGTAGCCACAATGCAGAGACAAATAAATAAGTCACAAAGGAAAGAAATGGAAGAAAGTTAACTATGGGGTATAGAGTTCAAAACCATTGTTATAAGATTACTCAAGAATCTTTTTGAGACATCAAAGGGACTAATGAGACATTCAAGGATCTTAAAGAGAATTCAATTAAAAAATGATGGAAGGAAGGAAGGAAGGAAGGAAGGAAGGAAGGAAGGAAGGAAGGAAGGAAAGGAAAAGGACCAGTCAGACTATACCACATTACAACTGTACATATCCACAAGGGACACATTCCCTTGAAATTAAACTCTCATTATTTCACGATGGCATGAAACTGTACATAGAATACCCTAAAGCTTCCACCAGGAAATTGCTAGATTTAATAAGTGAATTTGGCAGGTTGTAGAATACAACATTAATATCCAAAAATTGATGGCATTTTTATACACCAATAATGAATTCTCACAAAGAGAAACTAAAAAAGCGACCCCATTTACCCTTGTCACAACAATAAAAAATATAATACCTATGAATCAACTTAACTATGGAGCTAAAAGACCATTCTTGAAAAATGATAGGACATTGCAAAAATATAAATAAATAAATAAATAAATAAAGACACAAATGGAAGCATATACCATCTCAATAGACTGGAAGAATTAGCATGATTAAAATGTCTATGATATCCAAGCAATCTACAGATTCAACTCAATCCCTATTAAAATACCAATGGCATACTTCACAAAGTAAGAATAACTACTACAAAAATTTATTAAAGACCCTTAATAGCTGCAGCAATCTTGAATATGAAGAATGAAGTAGTATGGATCACAATTGCAGATATACATAAAGCCCCTGTAATCAAGAGAGCCTGGTACTGGCACAAGAACAGGCATAGAGACCCAAAGGAAGAGAAGAGAGACTCCAGACATTGACACACACCATGACAGTCAATTAATATTTGACAAAGGAGTCAAGAACACACAATGGGGTCAAGGCAGTCTCTTCAACAACTAGTGCTGGAAAAACTGGACAGATATATACAAAAAATGAAACTAGACCATCAAATCACACTATACACAACAATAAATGCAGGTGGATAAAACACTTAAATGTAAGGCATGAAAACATAAAAAATCATGAAGAAAACATAGGCACTAGAATCTCAGACATCTCACGTTGCAATATGTTTACTGATACCTCTCTGAGGGAAAAGGAAACTAAGGAGAAAATAAACAAATTGAACTACATCAAAATAAAAGCTTCTGCACAGCAAAAGGAACCACCATCAACTTGAAAAGGGAACCCACTGAATGGAAGAACATACTTATCAATGATATATCTGGTAAAGGGGTTAATGTCCAAAATATATAAAGTACTAATGCAACTCAACAAATGGAAGAGAAAGAGCCCAATTAAAGAATGGGCAGAAGACCTGAAAAAAAAACAAAAAACATTTCTCCAAAAACATATACAAATGGCTAAGAGACACATGGAAAACATGCTAAAAGTCATTAATCATCAGAGAAATGCAAAGTAAGTCACAATGAGATATGATCTCACACCTTGTCAGAATCCTATATAATAAAAGCTTAATATGCTAAGTGTCTGGTCATCCAGTTGTCTTGTCAACCAAAGTGTAATATTCTAATGATGTGCTAAGGCCTCTCAACTGCACACTATGAAATGCACGGATCATCAGGTGGCAGAGAGTTGACCAATCAACCAGTCACCATGACATGCACTGAACACCAGGCGGAAGACACTCCAACCATTAGGTTAGCTTGCTGCTGGGGTCTGGCAGGTTGGGACTGAGGAAGACAGGCCAGATATGCCCTGGAGCCCTCCCGTGGTCCCTCCCCTGTTGGCTAACCTCCCGTGTTTCTCCCTGGCACCAATCCATCTTGCACTGGTGAGGTCCCTCCACCTTGCCTGCACACTCTCACAATCCGGGACCCCTCGGGGGATATCAGAGAGCAGGTTTCAGCCTAATCCTGCAGGCAGGCCAGGCCGAGGGACCCTACTCGTACACAAATTCATACAATAAGCCTCAAAAGGCTATCATAACTAATTAACAAACAACAACTGCTGGCAAGGATGTGGAGAAAAGGGAACACTAGTTTACTGTTTCTGGAAATGCGGATTGGTACAGCCACTATGGAAAATAGTGTGGAATTTCCTCCAAAAAATTAAAAATGGAACTTCCATTTGACCTACCAATCTCACTTCTGGGAATGTACCCTAAAAACCCCAGAACAAAAATACGAAAGGATAGATGTATCCCTATGTTCATATCCGTGTTATTCACAACAGCTAATGTTTGGAAACAGCACAAGTGCCCATCAATAGATAAATGGATAAAAAAGCTGTGGGACAATTACACAACAGGACACTATACAGCTGTAAAAAGGGAGGTATCTCTTACCCTTTGAGACAGCATAGAAGGACCAGGAAAATAGTATGCTAAGTGAAATAAGCCAATCTTAGAAAGACAGATATCACATAATCTCACTTATTTGTAGAATCTAATGAGCAAAATGAATTGACAAACAAAATAAGATACAACGTAGGGAGGCATGGAACAGACTGACTTACCATGATGTGGGGTTGGCGTAAAGAAGAAATAAACCAAAGAACCTACTCTATATACTAAAAGGCTAATATGCAAACCGACCAAACAGCAGAACTACCAGTTGCTATGACATGCACTGACCACTAGGGGTCAGATGCTCAATGCAGGAGCTGCCCCCCTGGTGGACAGTGTGTTCCCACAGGGCGAGTGCTGCTCAAACAGAAGCGGGGCTTGCCAGAGGACTCACAGCTGATGAGTGCAGCAGTGGTGGCGGGAACCTCTCCTGCCTCCCTGTCAGTACTAAGGAGTGATGTCCTCCATGGGGTGCTGAACTGTGAGAGGGTGCAGGCCAGACTGTGGGACTGCCCCCTCCCCAGTGCATGAATGTTGTGCACCAATCCTCAAGTATACTTATAGGCATAGACCACGTACACAGGCAATAGGGTAGTGAAGAACTGGAACGATGGACGCTAAGTGGAAGAATTGGAGATATCTGGAATACTATCAAATTTATAAAAAATAAGTTTAAAAATTAATAGAGTTTGTGAAACAATGTCTTCTTTAGATTTCAGATATGCTACCTGTAGCAGCAGACATTCTATTGTAGATTCGAGTAGTACATTGTGTTGTCAATCCTATCGAATAAGGAGAGAATATGCTAACTGATTGTCACACCCTCAAAGATGGCAGTGCCCATAGCCACAAGATGGCCCAGTCCCCTCAGCCCTGCTGGGGCAGCAGGCATGCGGCATGGCCGGGCCTGCCCCCAGGTGGGTCCAGCCTCTCTGTGTGCCTGCCTCCAGAGTCCCCCAGTCTCCTCAGCCCCCCAGCTGTCCAGGGCTGGCCCAAGGCACAGGCAAGCCTCAGATGGTGGCTGCCCAGGGCCGTCCAAGGCTCCAGGGCTGGCCGAAGCATGTACTGCTGGCAGTGGCAGCAGCAGAGGTGTGATGGGGGCATCACCTTTCCCCGATTTCCAGGTCACCTCAAGCCCCTGTGGGTGCTTGAGAGGCTGGTCTGTGAGAGGGAGCCAGCTGGGCTGAGGGACCCCCTCCATTGCATGAATTTTCATGCACTAGGCCTCTAGTGGTTTTATAAAGTTACATTTAGGAATCAAGAGAAGTATGAAATTACTGTTTTCAACTAACTAATAAAACAGCAAATTAGCTTTAAAGTCATGTGCTCATTAGTAAGGTAGGAGGAAAATTAAAAAAATAGTTGGCAGAAACATATCTGGACAATAAAATTTTGCTAAAATTTTCAAATTGCTATATTCTTGAGAGAATATTTGTAATTTGAGTAGTTGGCACCCAATAATTGTGTTTGAATAAGGTTTTTCTTGCCCTCATTGGTTTGGCTCAGTGGATAGAGCATCAACCTGTGGGCTCAAGGGTCCCAGGTTCAATTCCAGTCAAGGGCATGTACCTTGGTTGCGGGCACATCTCCAGTAGGGAGTGTGCAGGAGGCAGCTGATTGATGTTTCTCTCTCAATGATGTTTCTAACTCTCTATCCCTCTCCCTTCCTCTCTGTAAAAAAATGAATAAAATTATTTTTTAAAAGAAGTTTTTCTACTAGCTAGTTCTCTTCTATTTCCTGACCTATATCAGGCGAATTCTTAATGTTATAATGAACTTACAATATAATGTTCACTAAAACATTTCATGAGCTATTTAATACAGTATGAATGTGAGATTACAGTCCTGCTATTAGTTATCCTATGCCATCTACACAATGAAAATCACATATAAATTAGTAGTATCTTCACTTTTCATTGACTCACTTCTAGTGAAATGTATAAATATGAAGCCACTCGTTCAGCAAACATTCAGGGGACCTGGATTCAGTGCTGGGCTTCTGAGAAAACCAGGTATGAATCAGCCTTTCAAAGAGCTCAGAATGCAGAAGTAGGCAGGCTGAACAAACGATTCCAAACAATACAAGTCGGCTTAGAGAAAGAAGCCTTACTTCTCACAGCAATGGGCATTTCAAATCACTTCCAGATGGATGAGTTTCCATGGAACAGTGTGTAATCATGATGAAGTCCTCACGTCACTGTTTGATGTATTGCTTCAAATAATCAAACCTGAAGCTCCTCAGGGATGGGAAATGCTTTGTTTTATTAGAGTGGGAGGCTCCGATGCTGGGGATTCTATATCCTTCTTCATCTGGGACCATACACTGTACAAATTGCCTATACCTCAGTGAGCTTCCGTGAGTCAGAAGGTTTTAGTGAATCTCGAACTGCAGCAGCGCAGAAAAGAGCTGCATTTGGAATCATCAGTCAGTGAATGGTGTGATGATACATGGGTAAGACAGGGTAAACTTCATAAAACTGTCCAAGTTGTAATGAGCTTGTAAGTGATTTGGAGAAGAAGCTATGGATTAAACTGACCTAGCACTGACAGATACTGTGATCTCAGACATGTAATCAAACATGTATGTATCACTGAAATCTCAGACTCCACATCAGAAATGGTGATAGTTAAATCACCTACCTCATAGGGCATGGTCAGGTTTAAGTGAGTTTATTCAGGTAGAATTCTTAAAGTCTGAAACATTGTGAAAATAAAAAAGTGGTAACTACTACTGTTGTGGCTGTTATTAATTATTAATATCAGACATTGTGTTGAGCAGATTAGGAAGGAAGGCAGCAGTTCCTAGGATGCACCCTGAATTTCCTCCTCTTACCTGCATTTGATGTAGGAAGATTTTTAACAGGATTTTGGAAATACTCACCTTCCGATGTTTACTCTCTTCCACTCTGAAGGCCACCCAAGGAGGTTTAACTAAAAGAAGATGAGAAATCAGTTTTGGTTGGTAATTGTTTGTAAAATCCAGAGACTCTTATGAGAAAAACAGAATTCTGAATCAGACAGTAATCCAAGGACAGTCCATGGATAATTGGAAAATGTTTACTAAGGTTTCATTAGGTCTATGCATTCATATGGATCATCAACTGATTTTCATAAAATGTTAGAAAACTGATAATGAGCTATCTGTACTACACGCTCTGTTCAATACATATACATATACACACATTATACACACACACACACACACACACACACATATACACCCTCTGTCAAATACATATACACACATATACTTTACATATAAATATACGCATTACATATACATATATACATTATATATGCCTATATATACACAAATATATATATGCATTATGTATACAATGCATACACATATATGTGATGCATATGTATACACATACATATATGCATAATATGTGTACAATACATATACATTATTTATACACACATATTATGTATACAATGCATATGCATATACATGTTCAATGTATACATATATACATTATTATATATACAAATATACATTATATATAAATATGTGTATAGATATATACACATATACACCCTCTGTTCAATACATATACATATATATACATTATATATATACACATTATACATACATATGTATCTGCTATTATTAACTATTATATATACATATATGTGTGTATATATATGTTTATGTATTGAACAGAGGGTTAGTACAGATGGCTCATTATCAGTTTTCTTACATTTTAAGAAAATCAGCTGATGCCCCATATGAACGCATAAACCTAATGAAATCTCAGTAAATATTTTCCAATTATCCTTGGACTGTCCTTGGCTTACTCTCTGATATGTGTGTGTGTGTGTGTGTATATATATATATATGTGTGTATATATACATATATATATATATATATATATATATATATATAATGAGTGTGTGTGTGTGTGTGTGTGTGTGTGTGTGTGTGTGAAATTGGGCTATCCTTGGCTGGCCTTGGTAGTTCAGTTGGTTGAAGTATCTGTTGTCTTATACACCAAAATTTTTCAGGGTCTATCCTGGTCAGGGTGCATATTGGAGGCGACCTATCAATGTTCCTCTCTCACATGGGTGTTTCTCTCCCTCCCTATCTCTCTCTATTTCTCTATCTCGCTCCCTTTCTCTCTCTAAAATGAATGAATATATCCTGGAGTGAGGATTAAAAACTTGTCTTTTCATTACACAAATGTAATAAAGGTCATGTAACTGCAAAGAAACTCCATTTCTTAACACAGCTGTTTCTCCTCCGTCCTCTTGATTGACACTGGCCTTGTCCAGTTCCATAGCACCAGAACCACTTTGCCGCCTTTCTTTCTTATCCTTCCACCTTGGTACATGCAGACTGTCCCCACCCTTCCATAAGCTTAGATTCTGATCAGCATCACACAGTCCTAGGAATAACAATCTAGGCCTATGGACCACAGAAACAGTTTTTGGCACATTAGAGATGACATTTCGTTTTCAGCTACGTTTCAACCTCAGGCCCATGAAACTATAGATCCTGCCAACCAGACTTTCATGAAACCTGGCAGAATGATGCTATTGCTGACATCAGAACCTGATATAGTGATGAGATGCTTTCTACCATGGTCCACAATCCAACCTCCTAATCACCATTATTATCATTATTCCTATATGTACCCATTCAGACCCTGGGGCTGCCAGGTCTGTAATCACTACTCACCTGCTAGACCTCCCTCCTTCTCTTATGATGACAAGTATTGTGAATTAGTTATTTCTTATTCATTTTTGTATTTTATACACTTAGCATATTAATGTATCTATAAATGTGTATGATTATTGTATTTATTACTTTATGCCCATCACCATTTATACCCTCAATACCCTCTTTCACCTCTACCCCCTCTCTATTATTATTTTTGTGATACTCACCTGGGAATACATTTTTATGTTTTTTTATTTTTGAAAAGTATGTTCTTATTGATTTCAGAGAGAGGAAGGGAGGTCAAGAGGTTGATAGAAACAGCAATGATTAAAAGGAATCATTGATTGGGCACCTCCTGCCTGCCAATCTCGGGCAATTGAGCCTGCAGCACAGACATGTGGCCTGACTGGGAATGGAACTGTGCCCTTCTGTTTCATAGATGGGTGTTCACCTATTGATTTTAGTGAGAGAGGAAGGGAGAGAGACAGAAGGAGAGGGAAAAATGGATGAGAGAAATGTGGATCAGTTGCATCCTGTACACTCCCTGACTGGGGATGGAACCCAACACCTTTTTGCTTTATCAAAGGATCCCCCAATCAAGGGTGCCGCCCTGCCAGGGCTATTTATTTAATTATGCTAGTAAGTTTACTAAAGCTAGGGACAGTGGAACAAGAAAGGGCTTAGGATAGAAGAAGCAACAGGAGACAGCCTGGGCTGGGTGCTTTGACTCTCTAGAAATATTATAGGGAATAAATCAGCCTAGGCAGGGCTGCTTTGGCTCATTGGAAAGCCAGCGGAAAGGCGCCTGGGGGACAGCTTCAGAGTGTTAGCCCAAATGAGGTGGCACTGCCCATAACTCTCTGGTGCAAGTCTCCTGGGGTCTCTTGGAGTTTAGCAGATGCACACCTGGGGGAGAAGAAGAGGGAGCAGGGTAAGGCCTGGACAGCCTCCCAGAGGGAGAACATGCTCTGAATTTCTTTTTAAAAATAGGCCTGCCAGAGGGCAATGTTGCATTCCTGGTCAGAGCCCAAACCCAGGTTTCTGGCATGATCCCAGTGTGGGGCTGGGCAAAAGGCATCAGATTGAGGATTCTCTCTCATCGATG
Source organism: Corynorhinus townsendii (assembly GCA_026230045.1). Taxonomy (NCBI): domain Eukaryota; kingdom Metazoa; phylum Chordata; class Mammalia; order Chiroptera; family Vespertilionidae; genus Corynorhinus; species Corynorhinus townsendii. The sequence goes on from JAPDVU010000016.1 coordinate 2,756,065, forward strand.
TTTCTCTCTCCCTTTCCCTTTCTCTCTCCCTCTCCCTTTCTCTCTCTAAACGTTAATAAAGATGACTTTATATGAATAGCCCCGACTGTAGCACACTGTTCTGCACCTTGCTGGTTTGCTGACCAAGCAAGCACTGTTCCCTCGGTAACGCCTGAGATGCAGTCCCACCTAAATCCCGGTCCATTTCAGGGTACCTCTGCATCCTCCACCCCCTCACCGTGGTGTCCCGGAGTCCACTCTTCATCAGAGTCCTCTGTGTCCTCCACCCGGCGTTTGGTGATCCTCCTGCGGTGGCTCATGAAAGCTGGTCCAGGGGCTCTGAGACCTGGAAAGAAAGAACGTCTTCGTCCTGAAATCGAAGAGCTTGAAGGAGGAACACACACCACAGAGCCAGTGCAATGGCATGGGATGAGACTGAAAAGTCTAGAACAAGGCGCACCAGCCCTGCACTGATGCAAAGCAGCGAAATCACCCCGGATTGGTGCTCTGAGAGGCGAAGCCTAGGGTCTGCTGTCTGAGGGGCCCAGAAGGGCGAGGCGGGTTGCTCAGGGTCCCTGAGGGGCGGGGCCAGCGGGTCTGAGGGGCCTTGAGGGGCGAAGCCCGTGGTCCTGGGGTGAGGTCCGAGGCGCCATGACAGTTAGTGGGGGGAGGGCAACTGGCGGTGACAGGCCCCGGTTTCGGGAATTCCACGGGCGTCTCTGGAACAATGTAGGTGGGAAGAGATGCAGTCTCTAAGGGGCAGAGTCCTCGCAGGCTGGGGGCCCTCTGCACAGGATCTGGGGACTTACTGGCCGAGGAAATTTAGGGTGCGCGAGTGAGAGGATTTGGGACTTCTGAGGGTGAGGAGACTTGAGGTCTGTCCCTAAGGGGCTTCAGGTTTCTGGACATTGCGTTCCCAGGACTGGGGCGTTCAGGGTCTCGGAGTTGGGGGAAATTGGTATTTCTGGGCGTGCCCGGGGTGAGGGGAATGGGGCTTTTGGGGGTGTGCTGGGGTCTAAGCATTGGGGGATTTAGTGTTTATCCGGGCGAGGGCACTTGAGATCCTCCCGGTTAGTGGACTTGGCGTCCCTCGAGGCTGACAGGATTGGGGGCCTCTCAGGAAGAGGGCATTCAGGGTCTCTTAGGCTGGAATTTGAAGGCCTCGGGCTAAGGGGTTCACTCCGCAGGTTCCCCGTTTTCCTGTCAGTGTCCGGCTGTGAGGCTAGGCTGCTTACCCTGGGAGAGGGCCCTCTGTGAGCCGGCGCACTTCCTGCCCTCAGGAGGTGTGAGGATGCTGGGGTCCGGGACCTTTGGGAGGGCTCCGTGCCAGCCAATAGAAAAGGTCAGGCGTCAGCCACCAATCGGTGCTGGGGTCACAGGGCCCTGCCCGCCAATGGGCGGTTAGAAGAAGCAGAAAGGGGGAGGCACAGGGTGGAGCCTTCCCGTCAGTCATTGGCAGAATCTCGGGATCTGGTCCCGCCCTGCACTGCCCCACCCCTCGGTGATTGGCTGCTCCAGGTTCTCAGAGTGTCTGTCAAGCAGCCTTCAGCAATGTGGAGGAGCCTGGAAGTCTCCAGGGCTTGCTTTCCAGCTGCTTTAGTGAGGAGCCCCAGCACAGGAGCCGGAGCCCAGCTCAGGCAGGTCTTCAGGGTGGACGTGGCCTTCCTGACGCCTGAGTCTGTGTTCCACCCGATTGTCCTTAGGATCCCGGACTTTCTTCTAGACCCATTTGTGCCCTTCCTTAGCGAGAACTACATAACCCATAGTATGTGGTGAGCACTGCGTTGCATTTGGGAGGAAACTGTAAATCGGTAATTCTGGCTAGATAATTCATAGACACAAACTGAGGTCCATGGCGTTCAAAGACTCAAACAGAAGAGAGGAAATTATAGGTATAGTAGCAAAGCGACTGGGAGGATTTTAAATCTAAATAAAGAGATAGAAGAGAGACGGGTAGTTAGGGCAGGACCATGGGAGGGAAGAACACAGGGAAGTCCAAGAATAACAGGATACAGCTTGCTGACTAGCTGAAAAGGCAACCTGGTTGGGTGAAAACCAAGCTAGGTGGGAATTGCTGGGGCAACCCAACTGCACGGAGGTACCAACACTCTATGGAGAGCTTCCTCTACATTATATTTACGCATATAAATATATACCAGAGGCCTGGTGCACGAAAATTCATGTACTCAGGGCGGTCCCTCAGCCTGGCCTGTGCCCTCTTCAAATCTGGGACCCCTGGGGCGATGTCTGAGAGCCATTTCTGCCCATCCCACATTCCAGGCCTAGGGACCCCACGGGTGCACAAATCCCTGCATCAGGCGATAGATATCTCTAGACAGTGAGTGAGCTTCCTCTACCCCAGGACACAGCGTTTCCATGGAAGATCCAATCAGAAGTCAGCAGGGCATACATCTATACACCTAGATATATGCTTCCCTCAATCCACATGGGCCCCTCCCCTCTAGAGGGAGTCTGTCTATCCCTCAAGAAACTTTGCTTTTGATTACCTCTGTGTCCCTGAGATGACGAACTTGGACCTGAACGCAGCACTTTGGTTTTAAAAGAAGTGACATTATGAGTAATAGTTATTTTTAAGTAATGCAGGTCTGAAATGAATTCAGAATAAGAAGGATAGATAAAACCAAACCAAATCATACAAAACAAAAACAAACCAAAAGTACAAGTATTTTGCATAAAAATAAGACATCATATTTAAAGGCGGCAATCCACAGAGAAGGGTCAGTTTAATGGATAGTGTAACTTGCCATGCCAAGGTGAAATAGGAAGACTGTTTCTGGCCCTCACCTAGTTTTGATCACAAAAACATAGCATGATTTTCATAAATCCCAACTAATTGGAATTATTACTGTGAGATTTAATAAAGGGAAACCCCACTAAAGTGCAGTTGGAGCGTCAGAAGGGGCACTGTCACATAGCACAGACCAGGGTCTAGTGCAGAGAAAATAATCAAGCTACCGGGAGGATTTCAAGCTACTGGTGGCAGTTGTCGCTCAGTGGTTAGAGTTTTGGCTCATGCCAAAGGGTGGTAGTTTCGATTCCCCATCAAGGCTATGGACCTGGGTTATGGGTTTGCAATGGCCTCAGGTTGGGGTGCCTGTTGGAGGCAATCAATCAATTTGTTTCTCTCGGGGATGTTTCTCTCATGCTCTCTCCATCCCTTCTTCCCTCCCTTCCTTCCACTCCCTCTCTGAAAAGCAGTGGTGTGTGTGTGAGTGGGGGAGGGTGGTGAAATATCTCTTTCTAAGAGTAAACAAAAGAAATGTACAGTGTGTCTCCCAAGAGAATCAGGTTCCCCAGCAACTCAGCCATTGAGAAGCCATAATCACTCTGAAATGACCTTTTACTCCAATGGACTTTCCTTCCACCTGACCCCTCCCAACTTCCTCCTTTCTCCCTATAAAGTAAGGTCCCTTTCCTTTCCTTGTGGGACTTGCCTGTGACTTTTGCCATGGCTTCCTTGTCCCAAATTGCAATTGTTCACTGTTTCCGAGGAAAGCCATTATTTCTTGGTAAAGTGACTGTTTTATTTTAAGGTCATTGTTGGGTGGCTTATATAAGGATCCAGAGAAGACTCCCAGAATTTCTGGTGCTGATCACCAAGCAGGTGCAGGGCCCCTGTTCTGAGGGAAGGGTGCATCTTCGCAACCTCCCTGGTGATCATTTTGAGAACAGCAACCAAGCAGTACCATTCTCAAACACTCTGACTCAGATATTTCACTTTTCAAAAATTTCCCTTAGTGGCCTTGGCAGGGTAGCTCAGTTGGTGAGAGTGTCATTTTAACATGCCACAGTATCAGTGAATGAATAATGTGGCACCACAAATCATTGTTTCTCCATCTTCATCTCATCCTCTCTCTCTCTCAAATCAGTAAAATAAAATACATAAAAAGCAACTTAGAGAAAAAAAATCCTAGTAATGTTTCCCTGGGTGTGAAATTGAGAATGTTTAATATGTTTCACCAACATTTTTATAATAACAGGTATAATATTTTAAAAATTTTCTGCAGAAGATAATTTCCTAAATTATGGCTAGCTCATACTGTGGAATATTATACATCTTTAAAAATGAGTGAGGATATATGATAATTCATAAAAGAAATGAAACTTAGGTGGTTCTAATGGGTTTAGCAGAGAATAATTCTAAGTACTATAGTAAAGCATGAAACAGAATGTCGAATTACAGCGGAAAGGCTGGATGTGTTGGGGAGGGGGAAAAAGAGGTAAACCGAAGGACTTGTATACATGCATATAAGCACAATCAATGGACACAAGGCATTGGGTGTGGGATGAGGGCATGTGACGGGGTAAAGGAAGCGGGGGAAAGTTAACGGGGGGTAAAAGGAGATATATGTACTACTATGTGTAATACTTTAAACAATAAAAAATAAGTACTATTGTAATGTATGCAAAATAAATTGTGTTAAAAAACATGCTCAAGACATATGTTGAAAGGAGAGATGAACTAGACACAGGGATTAGGGCCTGGGCAAGGTGTCGGGGAATTCTTGCTTTTTCTTGTTTGCCATTAGAATATTGTTTCATGCCCCCCTGCATTAAAAAACAAACAAAGAAAAAAAAACAAAAAAACAAACTGCCCACAAATATTTCCTGTAGGTAATTTAAATACTCGTCAGAAGAATGTAGAAGTACCCACTGGTGTGGCTCAGTGGTTGAGTGTCAACCTATGAACCGGGAGGTCACAGTTTGATTCCTGCTCAGGCACATGCCTGGTTGTTGGCTTGATTCCCCAGCAGGGAGAGTGCTAAAAGCAGATGATCACTGATTCTGTCTCATCATTAATGTTTCTTTCTCTGTCCCATCTTCTCCCTTCCTCTCTGAAAGCAATAAAAATATATTAAAAAACAACAACAGCTAGCAGTTTTGATCTCACACAGATTTTGTAGAAACACTTGCCCCACCCCTGTGCACCATATTTTACTCTGTTTTTGGTACTCTGTAAAATCTTGTGGTCCAACCAATGTGGCTCCGTGGTGAGTTTGGACCCATGAACTAGGACTTTAGGGTTTGATTCCCAGTCATGGCACAGGCATCCACTGCAGACCCGATTCCTGATGAGTCTATCTCTCTTCCCACTCCCTTCCTTCCTGAAATATATAAAAATGGAGTCTAAAACCTTGTCTAGATAGCAGCAAAACAATGGCTCCCATCCTCGGTGCCACCAGACCACAGGCTGCATGGGGCTTAGCAGTTTAACTTCATCCTTAAACGTTACCTACTGGTGGGCCACCTCCAGTGTGCTCATAAATCCCAATAAACTCACATCTTTCACAACCAGTCCTCTGGGTTATTTCTCTGGAATCCAAGAACAATACCCTGAGGTATTCTGGGACCTCAGCATTTTGCAGAACAATACATAATCCAAATGTATACCCTCAGCTGGTCCTTACTTGGCTAAGAACTAGACCCCCAGGGATCTGAAAAACCGATTGAGCATTTTTTATAATAAAGCATAGAATGACTATCCTACATAATAAAAGGCTAATATGCAAATGACCAAACAGCAGAAAAGTTGGTCACTAGGACATGTAGTGACCACCAGGGGGAAGTCACTCAACACAGAAGCTCCCACAGTGGGAGCACTGCTCAACCAGAAGCTGGGCCCACTGCTGGCATGTGCAGCGGCAGGTGGTGAGCAGCGAGGGGTCCAGGACTACGAGATGCATGTCCAACTGCCAGCTTAGAGAACCCCAACTGCACACATTTTGTGCACAAGGCCTCTTGTCTAGACTAATAAAAGCGAGGTCGCCTTTGCGCTCAATGTCGTCAGTTGGTGGCCGCCACGAGATGGTCGCCACAAGATGGTCACATGCACAGCGGATGTGGGGCCTGGCAGCTACTCCACATGGTGACGCATGTGGGACCCGTGACTCCACGTGGCACGAAGGAGGCCAGTCCCAGCATCTCCGCCTCCTTGGACAGAGAAGGCGGAGGAGGCAGGTAGGAGAGGTCAGTTGTGGGCAATCGAGGCTTGCAGGGGAGGGTAGTTGGGGGCCATCAGGCTGGCAGGGGAGGGAAGTTGGGGGTGATCAGGCCAGCAGGGGAGGGCAGTTGGGGGGGGGGAGGGGGCGGTCAGTCCAGTAGGGGAGCAGTTATGCATCAATCAGGCCAGCAGGGGAGCGGGTTAGGGGGCAATCAGGCTGGCAGACAAAAGTGGTTAGGAGCCAGCAGTTAGGCCAATCCCGAAGTCGGTCATCACCCAAGTGGTCCCAAAATAGAGAAGGTGCAGGCCAGGCTGAGGGACACCCCCACGTCATGCATGATATTTGTGCACCAGATCACTAGTGGTAAATAAGAAGCAAATATAAAAGAGACTAGGTGGGTTGTGGTTCAGATTGGAGGGTAACATCAGCTCTGGCGGAGGTGCTGACAGCCAGAAAACAGCACAGAGACTTGAACCTCAAAACAGGAAAATAAAGAGTTCAGTGGGCCACCCCTGCTTCCAGCTGTCTCTCCCAAGTGGGCTTCCCAGGCATTAGACACCGAGCACTGGGCTGGAAGTTGGGAAATTTGGATCGGATCCCAGCCTATTTTATTTGGGAAGATCATTTAAGCTCTTCCTAACAAAGTTCTCTCATCTATAGAAATTGGGTTAATTATGTCTAGCCTTTCCACTTTCTAGAACTGTTATGAATCAAATGGGATAATGCACATGAACTCTAGTAGGATAAAGGGCACTTAGCATAAATATCAGTTAATATACCCAGTCTCTGATCCATTTTAATTTTCAGACTTTAGTTTTATTTTGCATTATTTAAAACCTTAGTTACCAAAAGAACTTATTATAAGCTCTTGTTTATACATTTTGAGGTACCTCATATACTTTTGGAAATAGGGTGTGGAATAAATATAAACATATACAAACTTTTAATAAAGCTATAATTTACTAGTCTATTATCCTTGAGTTAATTGCATATCTAAATAGTATAACAGCATTATTAAAAACATGATATTCAGAAAGGCCCAACATGTGATCTTTTCCTAGATACCACAGAACATTAGAAAGGAAGATGGCAAGTAAATGACAAATGAAGAATATACATAAGTTGAAGGGTTCTCCAGTACGCTAGAATACTACAGAATTGTTGTTTCCTAATCTCATTCTCCAGGAAAAGGAACTGTGTCTTCCAAAAAGAATGTGTAAAGGCTTGGGTGAGAGAACGTACAAGCTGAGTTAATGTATCAGAAAGCAAGAAAGTGCATGAAGACTTGTGGGGGCATTGAGAAAACCCTACTGTGCAACTTTGAGGAATTTCAGTATCAACCAACCTGCTGTTTACAAAGGATGTGAACACATTGAACAACAAAGGAAAAGCTTCTAGGAATCAAAAAGACAGGGAAGTGGAAAGGGGTAAGGGAGAGTTTATTTTTCAGAAGAATTTTCAGTGAAAAAATATGTAATTAGTAGAAATATTTAAAAATCAATTTTGCAATCACATATAATAACTTATTCAGGCAAGAATTAACAATGGGTGCTACAGCCATTGTGTACAAGTTAATTGAGCAGAGAATATTAACAAACTATTTCTCTCTTCCTATTTATTCTTATTAAAACAGTCCCTTTATTATTTCTTGCAATGTTGGTTTGGTGCTGATAAACTCGTTTAGCCTTTTTTGTCTCGGGTGCTCTTTGTTTCATCTCTATCTATAGTAATAAAAGGGTAATATGCTAATTAGACCGGGAGATCTTCCGGAAGTCCTTCCTGGACAAAGCCATGGTGGCGGGGCCCAGGCAGAGGCATTTAGGGGCGATGAGGACAGGAGGGGAGGGCAGTTGGGGGTGATCAGGCCAGCAGGGGGCCAGTTGAGTGCTAGCAGGCTGGCAGGATGGGGCCAGTTGGGGGCAGGCTGGCGGGGTGGGGGGCAGTTAGGGGCAAAGAGGCCATCAGTGGGGGGCAGTTGAGGGCAATCAGTCCAGTGGGTTGGCAGTTGAGGCAAGAAGGCCAGCGAAGCAGGGGGCAGTTGGGGGTGAGCAGGCTGGTGAGTGGGCAGTTGGGGCCAACACACTGGTATGGGAGGCAGTCGGCGGTGAGAAGTCCAGCAGGGGGGCAGTTGGGGATGAGAAGGGCGGTGGGGGGAGCAGTGGGGGGCGAGCAGGCTGGCAGGCTGGTGAGCTGTTAGGAGCCAGCAGTTCTGGATTGCAAGAGGGATGTCTGACTGCTGCTTTAGGTGTCCCAGGTTGGAGAGGGTGCAGGCCGGGCTGAGGGACACCCCCGTGCATGAATTTCATGCACCAGGCCACTAGATTTGAGTAATGGCCTTGCTGGATATAGTAATCTTGGTTTTACATCCTTGCTTTCCATTACCTTGAGGCCTTCATGCCATTCCCTTCTGGCCTGTAGAATTTCTGATTGGATAAAAGCTGGCAGTGCTGTGGGAGCTCCTTTGTAGGTAACAAATAGCTTGTATCTTGCTGTCTAAGATTCGGTCTCTGTCTTTAATTTTTGGCATTTAATTATAATGTGCCTGGACATGAGCTTGTTTGGGTTCTTCTTGCTTGGGACTGTCTGTTCCTCCTGAACCTGTGTGATATTTTTCCTTCACCAAGTTAGGGATATTTTCTGCCATTTATTTCTTGAAATATATTCTCTATCCTTTGTTCTCTTTCTTCAACTTCTGGAAATCTATAATGTGACCATTGTTATGTTTCATATTGTCCCACAGCTCTTTAAAGTTGTCCTCCTGTTTTGTTTTTTTTCTTTTGAATTATCTGATTGACTGAATTTTTATACCCCGTCTTCTAATTCCCTGATCTGATCATCAGCTTCTTCTAATTTACATATTCCTTCCAATGTGTTTATTATTAATGCTATGTCATTCTTCATTTCTGACTGCTCATTTTTCATTGTATCTATATCTTTTCTCATGCTGATGATCATCCTTGAAATGATTACTCTGAATCAATATCTGATACATTTCTTATCTCCATTTCATTTAGCTTTTCTTCTGGAGAGTTTTCTTGGTCTTTCCATCAGGGCTTGTACTTTGTCCCCATTTTGGCTGTCATTTTGGCTTTGTGTCTATGTATTGGTTTTATTTGCTGTGCCACCCAATCTCCAGGGGAAGAAATTGTTTCTGAATGGCCCTAAGGAGCTTGTTTGGTGCTATCAACTATCCACATCTTGGGGCTCCCTCTGCTGTGTCTGGGTGTGTTTGGAAAGTATCAAGATATGCATGAAGGTCTGCTTTTCCTAGCCTCAGGGCCAGAAGGAGAGCAGGCAAAGACTTAAAACCTCCAGCCTTCAGCCTGCAGTCTGGTTGTCATTCAGTATCAATTATTCTCAGGCTATTGACTACATGGTGGGGCAAGAGATTTTCAAACATGGTGAGTCAATTGCTTCCCCCAGGTCAATGCTACCTGGATGATAAAGCTCTGCTGGGGAAAGATGTCTTTGCAGTAGGAGGGAGTGACTCAGCACAGGAAACTCAGGTGTGTCCCTTCTGAAGCCTAACCCCAGAGCCCCCAAACCTGGCTTCCGCTCACACAGCTCCAGTAGACTCTGCCATTCCTCTGCCGGAGCCCAAGGTGAATGGCTGCACACAAAATTGTGTGCATTGTTCCTTTAAGAGGGTGCCTGCATTACAGCCATCACTTCTTGGGAGAAAGCAATCCTGCTTCTTTTCACAACCAGATGTAATGTAGGCACTTGCTCAGTTATGGTACTCTGGGGTGAGGTCCACCTTGGCATTTAGACCCCAGAGTTTTCTGTGGGAACCCCCAACAGATAATATATCTCTTTGGAACTTCAGCTGTGTTTAGTGGGAGCCTGACCAGCTCTCTAACACATCTGTCCTTTTTTAAATATATTTTATTGAGTTTTTACGGAGAGGAAGTGAGAGCGATATAGTGTTAGAAACATCGATGAGAGAGAAACATCGATCGGCTGCCTCCTGCACACCTCCTACTGGGGAGGTGCCTGTAACCAAGGTCCATGCACTTGACCAGGATTGAACCTGGGGCCCTTCAGTCCGCAGGCCGAGGCTCTATCCACTGAGCCAAACCAGTTAGGGCGCATCTGTCCTATTTAAGAGTCTTTATGAATTCTCCACATTCCATCCTTGATTATCAGGGTTCTCAATAGCCAGTTTTCAATTGATTATTTAGAGATAGAGGCCCAGTGCATGAAATTTGTGTACTGGGTGGGGGTTGTCCCTCAGCCCAGCCTGCACCCTTGCCAATCTGGGACCCCTTGAGGGATGTTTGACTGCCCATTTATAGGGATTGAGCTATGGGGGTGTGGCCAGCCTGGTTGAGGGGCTTAGGGCTGTTTTCAGACTGGCCACAGCCCCTCCAGGGTGGGGGTCCCCACTGGGATGCCTGGCTTGCCTGGGTGAGGGGCTGAGGGCTGTTTTCAGGCTGGCATCACCCCTGGTGACCCAAGCTCCCAGCTCCTCCTTTTTTTCTTTCTTTTTTTCCCCAGCTCCTGTTTGAGTGGAGGCCAGTGCTGGCTGAAAGCAGGTATCTGGGATTTATCTATCTTCCTATAACTGAAAATTTGTAGCCTTGAGCAGAGGCCAGTGGTGGCCAGGGCAGGTGGGAAGCTTGGCTTTTTTCATCACTGGGGGCAACCCAAGCCTCCCGCTCACTCCAGCTCCCTGACTGCCACCATTTTTGTTGAGTAAATTTGTATACTCACTCCTGATTGGCCGGTGGGTGTAGCAGAGTGATGGTCAATTTGCATCTTTCTGTTTTATTAGTGCACATGGTTTTCCTGTATTTTACTTATAATGCCAGTTTGGTCCTAGGAGTAGCTTCCACTCACTCCACCATCCTCTTCGGCATTTCTTTATTTTTTAAAATATTCTTTAAATTTATTTTGCTTGTATTTTTATTATCCCTTTACTAATGTGGTGCTTTGTTTTTCTTTGAGGTTGGTTTTCAGGTATAATGTTATATATTTTATTGGATTTTTTTTTTTTTTAGTAGGTCTGTATTGCTATCATTTTTTCCCTTAGGAATGCATTGTTCTTTCCCATGATTTTGGGTTGTTTTGTTCTGATTTTCATTTGTTTCAAGGGAACTTTTGATTTTTCCCAGGATCTCTCTTTTATCCCATTGTTTAATAACATGTTAAACTTCTTTGACCACTAGCATATAGTGTAATTTCACCTTTTTTGTCTGTTTGATTTCTAGTTTCATACTAGTATGTCAGACAAGATACATAGCATGATTTCAATATTCTTAAGTGTTATAATAATGTAACCCCTCTAATGTATGAAATTATTGTGTGAAACGTTTGCTGTGTGGAAACCCCAAAACTGTGTAACTTCCAAAATTAATTAACACCCCACTATGTTGATGTAAAAGCTCTGAGCCCTTAAAGTGTAAACACGCTGCTCCCAGCATAAGGCACACCATCTGGCCCACACTGATAAGGACACAGACCGCTTACCACAGTCTATATAACTCTGAGAGGGCCTTCAGTTGAGTTCTCCTGCCCAATTAGAGGAGGACTCCATGTCGCTCCAAGAGACAAGCCCCTGACTGCTCTGCTGTGTGAGCCTGAACCAACTGCGGCCTCCTGCCTGTCTCTGTTTTTGTCGTCTGCCCTTCAGTGTGCGTCGCCCGGTGGCCTTTGATGGAGCCTAGGACCCACTAGGGATAGGTAAATAGACCCTGTGTGATTGCATACTAATTCTGTGTTGTGTGTCATGTGTTCTGGTTTGGCTCAGCTGTCTAGACATTGAGGTACCAGGGGATAGGCCATTATTGCTGAGTCCTGGTCACTTGCATTTGTCCCACTAAGTCTAGACAGATAATTAATTGGGACATTAAGTTTATCGAAACTTGTTTTGTACCCTTATATATGGTTTATCCTAAAAATATTCCATGTGCACTTGAAAGAAATGTGTATTATGCTGCATTGTGGTGAAAATAATATATGAAAATATATACTAAATTTATCTGGTCTGGCATGTCATTGCATTTTACTGTTTATTTCTGTTTTCTATTTCAAAGATTTATTCATTGATATCAATTGGGTGTTAACATCTTACTATGAGTGTGTTACTATGAATCTTCCCACTTATGTTTATCAGGATTTTCTTTGTATATAAAGATGATCCTACATTGGGTGCCTACATGTTTAGAAGCATTATATTCTATATTTTTCTTAGAGCCATGGTTTTGTCTTCTTTGTCTGATATAAATGTTACTACCTAGTTGTTATTTTCATTTCTGTTTGCATGAAATATATTTTTAAATCACTTTGTCTTAAAGACTGTGTGTTTATTCCATATCTTTATTACCATTGCTTTGAATTCTACTCCTGGTAGTTCACTCCTTTCATTTTTATTTAGTTCTTTTCTGGTGTATTGTTTTTGTTCTTTTTTGGGGGGCCAGGGTAGTATGTTTCTTTGTCTCTTCATTTGGGCAGTCTTCTTGTATCTGTTATTGTGTATTAGATAGATATGCTATGTCTCCAATCTCATATAGTGGTCTTTTGTGACATGTGTCTGTGGGGCATAGAGACATAATTTCTAATCATTTGAGTTTTGTGCTACAGGGATGTTCTTTGTGTAGGTTAATTACTTCTGTTTATTTAGTCTTGAATGCTGTTTCCTTGTTCATAAGTGGCATTGATTTTCAGGGTGATCTAAAATGACGTGCGGTTGCTAACCATTTGAAGGCATATTAGCTCTAGCAGGTTCTGGGACTATCTAAGTTCTTCCTTTGGATGCCCTGGTTATGTGTTTAATTGATTTGTTATCTGCTCTGGTCTCAAGACTTCCACTGATTCTTCTGGAATTGGGCCACTTTATACATGACTTCTTTTCAGGACACTGCCTGTATTGGCCTTGGGCTATCTAACTGGAGCTACAAATGACCTGCAATGTTATCTGCCTTTGCTGACCCAGAGTGATTATGAGAGGAGCCAAGGAGTGTACCAAAGTTGGCTCTGTTAGGATGAGCCACCCATAACCCCTCCTGCTTGGACATGTTTTCTGAAATATATATCGTTATAAGCCTTTTCCCATAGCTTGGAGGAGACAGCTGGTGCCTAAAGAAGGAAGGTAAAATGAAACCCCCTTTGCTTGAAAGAATGCCACACTCTCCTGCCTTCACTCTCTTGACCAATCTGTGCCCTGCCCTCTGCTTGACTGACTCCTGCACCCACACCCTGACCCTAAATTGCATACTTCTACCCTAGATAAGAGAACCTAACCAGCCTCTCAATGCTGACACTGACTCACCAGTCTCAGCCTGCTGTGAGAGCATGAAATACAATTCCTTAAACTCTCACAATGTCGCTTGGCCTGGATCCTTTTGGCATGGACCTAACAGACTTCCACAAGCTCAGAGCCAGAGGGTGGGTCATCAAAAAATGCCAGGGCCCTCCAGATTCATTGCCACATTTTGGTTGCTATTCCACTCCCTGAGGCTTCCTGAGTCTCCTCAAAAGCTTCCCATAGTCAGTAGTGTGGGCCCAGGCTGTTGGCAGCAATGGTCTTCTTCATAAAGCACAGTGTTGGCAGGCTAGGTCACTGATATCAGGAGGATGAGGTTTGTGGGTCCTTTGCTGGGGGGAACGTGCCAGTCAGGATCACAGTATGGGGGAAATGGCCCTCATACCAGAACCACCAAACTCACCGTCTATCTGAGTCTTTAACAGGCTGGGTGGTGCTGATGACTTTTTTCAGTATGCAAGCTGGCAGAGTAAAGCCACCAGGAGTCAGCCTAGTATGCACCCTGGTGAAGGAAAGCACCTGTCAGGTGCCTGGTAGGGAAATGGTCCCACTCCAGAACCACATGACTTAGTGTCTGCTTGAGTTTACTATGATTCTGTTTTCCTAGACATACCTGCTCATGTGCTGTTTTCAAGGCAGAGCAGAGAGCATGCCTAAGATGTGTGTAAACAGCAGACTTGCTTTAGGGCAGGAGCTCAGCAGGGTGGAGCCATGTGCAGAGTCACTGACAGGTCTTAAACCTTGCATAAGCCCATAGTACCCAAGGAACTTTTAAAAAGATAAAATGTGATAGCATTACAAGAGGACTTGCAGGATTATCTTAAGACTTTCTTTAGTCATTTCAATTATTCTGGAATCAATGGGCAGAATCTCATTTATGGGTAGGTTATATCTGGTTTTAGTTCAATCTTCACTATAATTTTACATCTTTGTCCTAACCCGGAATTTTTTTTATTTTTTATTTTTTCCATTTTTTATTAAGGTATTATATGTGTACATATCTTACCATTGCCCCCCACCCTACTCCCATACATGCCCTCACCCCCCAATGTTTTGCATCCATTGGTTATTCTAATATGCATGCATATAAGTCCTTTATTTGATCTCTTATTTCCTCCACCTCTCCCTAACATTCCTGCTGTAATTTGACAGTCTGTTTGATGCTTTACTGTCTCTGTATCTATCTTTTTGTTCATCAGTTTATAATGTGTTTTTTATTATCCACAAATGAGTGAGATCATGTGGTATTTTTCTTTCATTGACTGGGTTATTTCACTTAGCATAATGTTCTCCAATGCCTTCCAGGTTGCCACAAATGGTAAGAATTCCTTCTTTTTTTATGGCAGCATAGAATTCCATTGTGTAGATGTACCATAGTTTTCTGATCCAGTCATCTGCTGACAGGCACCTAGGCTGTTTCCAAATCTTAGCTATTGTAAATGGTGCTGCTATGAACATAGGGATGCAAATATGCTTTCTGATTGCTGTTTCTAGTTTCTTAGGATATATTCCTAGGAGTGGGATCACTGGGTCAAATGGGATTTCCGTTTTCAGGTTTTTTGAGGAAACTCCATACTGTTCTCCACAGTGGGTGCACCAGCATGCATTCCCACCAGCAGTGCACAAGGGTTCCTTTTTCTCCGCATCCTCGCCAGCACTTGTCCTTTGTTGATCTGTTGATGATAGCCATTCTGACAGGTGTCAGATGGTACCGCATTGCCATTTTGATTTGCATCTCTCTGATCATTAGTGACTTGGAGCATGTTTTCATGTGTCTCTTAGCCTTCCTTCTGTCTTCTTTCGAAAACATTCTATTTAGGACTGTTGCCCATCTTTTTATTGGATCATTTATCTTCCTTTTATTAAGTTGTATAAGTTGCCTACAGATATTGGAGATTAAACCTTTATCAGGGATAACATTTGCAAATAGGTTCTCCCATACAGTGGGGTTTCTTATTGTTTTGTTGATGATTTCTTTTGCTGTGAAAAAGCTTTTTATTTTGATGTAGTCCCATTTGCTTATTTTCTCTTAAGCTGCCATTGCCCTAGGGGTAGTATCAGTGAAGAAGTTCTTTCGGCACATGTCTGAGATTTTGCTGCCTGTGTATTCCTCTAGTATTTTTATGGATTCCCATCTTATCTTTAAGTCCTGTATCCATTTTGAGTTTATTTTTGTGTATGGTGTAAGTTGGTGGTCTAGTTTCATTTTTTTGCTTGTATCTGTCCAATTTTCCCAACACAACTTATTAAAGAGACTGTCTTGACTCCATTGTATGTTCATGACTCCTTTGTCAAATGTTAATTGAGCAAAGTGGTTTGGGTCGATATCTGGATTCTCTATTCTATTCCATTGATCTATATGTCTGTTTTTGTTCCACTGCCAGGCTGTTTTGAGAACAGTGGCTTTGTAATACAGCATGAAATCATGTATTGAGACCCCTCCTACTTATTCTTCTTTCTTAGGATTGCTGTGGCTATTCGGGGTCATTTTTTTGTTCCAGATGAATTTTTGAGGAGTTCTTTCTAGGTATGTCAAATATGGTGTTGGCATTTTAAAAGGGAGTGCATTGAATCTATAGATTGCTTTGGGTAGTATGGACATTTTAATGATGTTGATTCTACCAATTCATGAACATGGTATGTTCTTTGTTTATGTCTTCCTCTATCGCTCTTTCCAGTGCCCTGTAGTTTTCCGTGTATAGATCTTTTACCTCCTTGGTTAAATTTATTCCTAGATATTTTAATTTTTTTTGGTGCGATGGTAAATGGGATTGCTTTTTTAGTCTCTCTTTCTATAAGTTCACTATTGGTGTATAGAAATGCCATAGATTTCTTGGCGTTAATTTTATATATTGCCAAATTCATTTATTAAGTCTGTTAGTTTTTTGATGGAGTCTTTCGCGTTTTTTATGTACAATATCATGTCATCTGCAAATAAGGACAGCTTCGCTTCTTCTTTTCCAGTTTTCATGCCTCTTATTTCTTCTTCTTGTCTAATTGCAATAGTTAATACTTCCAGTACTATGGTGAACAGGAGTGGTGAGAGTGGGCATCCCTGTCTTGTTCCTGTTCTTAGGGGAAATGGTTTTAGTTTTTGCCCATTGAGTATGATGTTGGCTGTGGGTTTGTCATATATGGTTTTTATTATGTTGCGGTATGATCCTTCTATTCCCACCTTGCAGAGACTTTTTATCAAGAAAGGGTGTTGGATTTTGTCAAATGCTTTTTCTGCATCAATTGTTAAGAATATGTGGTTTTTATCTCTCAATTTATTTATGTGATGTATCATGTTTCTTGATTTGCAGATGTTATACCACCCTTGCATTCCTGGGATAAATCCTACTTGGTCATGATGTATGATCTTTCTGATGTACTGCTGGATCTGATTTGCTATAATTTTGTTGAGGTGTTTGGCATCTACGTTCATGAGGGATATTGGCCTATAATTCTCTTTCATTGTGTTGTCTTCATCTGGTTTTAGTATTAGGGTGATGCTGGCTTCATAGAAGGAGCTTGAAATTGTTCCTTCCTATTGAATTTTTTGGAATAGTCTGAGGAGGATAGGTTTTAGTTCTTCCTTGAATGTTTGGTAAAACTCTCCTGTGAAGCCGTCTGGCCCCTGGCTTTTGTTTGTTGGAAGCTTTTTGATGACTGCTTCAATTTCTTCCATAGTTACTGGCATATTGAGCTGTTTAGATTCTTCCTGATTGAGTTTTGGAAGGTTATATTTTTCTAGGAATATGTCCATTTCCTCCAGGTTGTCCAGTTTGTTGGAATAGAGTTGTTCATAGTATTTTTTTTTAAGAATCCTTTGTATTTCGGCGGGGTCTGTTGTTATTTCACATCTTTCATTTCTGATTTTGTTTATTTGGGTCCTCTCTCTTTTCTTCTTGGTGAGCCTGGCTAGAGGTTCATCAATCTTCTTTATCCTTTCAAAGAACAAGCTCTTGGTTTTGTTGATCTTTTGTATTGTTTCTTTGGATTCAATGTTGTTTATCTACGCTCTGATCCTTATTATTTCCTTCCTTCTGCCTATGCAGGGCTTTTCTTGTTGCTCATTTTCTAACTCTTTGAGTTGTAGGGTTAGGTAATTTATTACCATTGTTTCTTGTTTTTTGCAGTATGCATGTAGAGCTATGAACTTCCCTCTCAAACTGCTTTCGCTGTGTCCCATCGATTTTGGATTGTTTTGTTTTCATTGTCATTTGTTCTCATGTTGTTTTTTATTTCTTCCTTGATCTTTCTGGTAACCCAGTCATTGTTTAATAGCATGCTTTTTAGTCTCCATGTGCTTGATTTCTTTGGATTGTTTTTATTGTAGTTGATTTCCAGTTTTATGCCACTGTAGTATGGGAAGATGATTTCTATCTTCTTGAATTTGACAAGACTTTGCCTATGTCCCAACATATGGTCTATCTTTGAAAATGAGCCATGTGCACTTTAGAAGAATGTATATTCTGTGCCTTTGTGGTGAAATGTTCTGAAGATGTCAATTAATTCCATGTGGTCTAGTGAGTTATTTAGGATTGATGTTTCTTTGCTGATTTTTTGTTTAGAGGATTTGTCCAATTGTGGTAGTGGGGTATTAAAGTCTCCTACTATGATTGTATTGCTGTTCCTCTCTCCCTTGAAATCCTCCAGGAGTTGTTTTTTTTTATGTATTTGGGTGCTCCTGTATTAGGTGCATATATGTTTATATTTCTTCTTGTTGGATTGCTCCCTTTAGTATTATGAAGTGGCCTTCCTTATCTCTTGTTATGTCCTTCATTTGAGATATAATTTGTCAAATGTAAGTATTGCTACCCCAGCTTTTTTTTTTTTTTCTCGTTTCCATTTGCCTGGAAAATCTTCTTCCATCCCTTTACCCTCAGTCTGTGTGCGTCTTTTTTTTCTGAGGTGGGTTTCTTGTAGACAGCACCTATATGGGTCATGTTTTCTTATCCAGTCTGTTACCCTGTGGTTTTGATTGGGGCATTTAATCCATTTACCTTTAAAATCATTATTGATAGGTACTTATTTGTGGTCATTTTTATTCTTTACCCCGTGTTCCTTCTTTGCTTCCTTTTTTTTTTTTTTTTTTCCCAGCAAACCCTTTAGCATTTCTTGCATTGCTGGTTTGGTGGTAATAAATTCCCTTAATCCTTTTTTGTCTGTGAAGCTCCTGATTTCACCTTCAATTTTGATTGTTAGCTTTCATGGGTACAGTATTCTTGTATTCAGACCCTTCTTTTGCATGACTTTGTATATTTCATTCCATTCTCTTGAGAAATCAGTTGCTAGTCTGATGGGGGTTGCTTTGTATGCAACTTTCTGTCTGTCTCTGGCCGCTTTCAATATTCTTACTTTGTCGGTGGTGTTTGCCAATTTAATTATAATGTGCCTTGGTGTTGGTCTTTTGGGGTTCATTTTGCATGGGACTCTGTGAGCTCCTTGGATTTGTGTGGGTTTTTTCTTCTCTATATCAGGGAAGATTTGTGTCATTATTTCTTAAAACAAGTTTTCTATTCCTTGCTCAGTTTTCTTTCCTTCTGGAACCACTATTATGCGGATGTTGTTTTGTTTCATGTTGTCCCAAAGTTCCCTTAGGCTCTCTTCCTGCTTTTTAATGTTTTTTTTCCTAGAAGCTGCTCTACTTGTGTATTTTCCTCCATCTTGTCTTCTAGCTCACTGATGCGGTCCACTGTTTCTTCTAGTTTACTCTGGATGCTTTCTGTTGAGTTCTTTACAGCTGCAATGTCACTTTTCATTTCCACTTTGTTTTTACACATATTGTCGAATTTGTCTTCCATACTTTTCAGCCACCTTATGACCATTCCTCTGAATTCTTTCTCTGGCAGTTTGCTTGCCTCTATTTTGTTTACTTCCCTTTCTGGTGATGCCTGCTTTTCTTTCATATGCAGGCTGTTTCTTCGTCTCCCCATGTTCTCTCTTCTCCAGATGTCTGGTTATGTAGTTATCTCTCTCCTGCATTGAACTAAAGGCACAAAATACAACACAACCAGGTACCACACACAAGGCACTGAACAGAAATGTATTCACGATATTAATAACCTCCAATAAAGGTGACCACCAGAGAAAGTAAAATTAGGTGGTAGGGGAGAAAGAAGAAGAGGAAAAAGAAAGAAAGCAAAAGGAGTGTCAAAATGAAATTGGAAAAAGAAAGAAAAAATAAGAGTGAAAAGAAAGAGACTAAGAGAGAAAAGGGGAACAAACTATACATATGGGGAGAAAAATCCAATAGAACAACCACTAATCCCAGCAAATGCCAGCAACAAGTGCCTGGGTATAAATACAAACTACAACACCAACTAATATCAAGCTAGGCAAGGGAAAACAGAAGCAAAAACAAAAAACAAAACAAAAAAAAAAAAACACACAAAGCAAACAAAAAAAATCAAAAAAAAGAATAAGCAAAACAATCTCACAAAAAAAAGCATAAAATTGATATAATCAACATTCAAGCAAACAACAACAAAAGGACAAAGAGAAAAACAATTCTTTGGGTAGTTAAGACAGCGAAGGGGGAGGTGTGAATGGACTTGGAGCAGGGGATTGGAAATTAGATATATATGTAGGGTGAAATTTCAATAGGGGGTAAACAGAAAGAATAGGGAAAATCTAAAGCAGGAAAGGGGTAAGATAAACAGGACACCAAAAGGGGAACAGTTAGGAAGAGAGTGATGTCATAAAGGTAGAGTTGAGATAGAGTGAAACAATGCTAAAGGAAAGATGAAAATAGAACGTAGAACACTAGTCCCAAAGGGAAATAAAGAGATAATAAAATGACACTTAAGAAAAAAAACCCAAAAAACGTAAAATAGTAGTAGTAATAATACTGATTGAAAATAAAAATGTAATAATTAAAAAGGTAAAATCAAGTGAGGAAAAAAGAAAAAAAAATTGTTTCTTAAGTAAAAGATGCAAAAAATGAAAAAATAAAAAATATATATAATGTGCAGTAGTGAATGTCATTCACTTTCTCTACTGTTCTGTTTGGCATGCCTGTTTTTCAATCTGGACAGTTTTGCAGTTCCCTGTGTTCTACTGTTCCTCAGTGTTGTAAGCCAGTCCTGATTTTTAAGCAGGCGGGGTCTTAATTTCTCGTATTCCTTTATTTTTGATTACACAAGAATCCATTTGTGATTCAGCCCTTGGGTGGCAGTGTTTCTGGATTGACTTCCGGGTCTATATATGGCCTCTCTAGCCTGTGTTTATGCCTGTGGCACTCAATACTGGTTTGTGGGGGTGGGCTGCTTCAGAGCTGGCTCTGTGATGGTTACTCCCAACTCCGACACCCAGGTTTCCAGCAAAACAACTTGCCCCTGCAGTCTCCCAGGATGCCCCCAACTGGATGATCCTATGTATTGGGCTTAGTAATCAGAAGCAAGGATTTGGAGAGGAAAAAGTCCAAGTGCGTGAACAATGGGTCTGCGTGCAAGTCTAAGCAGCCGGCACATGATTCAAATTCTTAGGCTGTCACTGCATATCAGATCAAAATGGATTGCTTTTTTAGATATCCCTTTTGTTTGCAGCTCTGAGGACTCTCTTCCACATTCACAGATCACACCAGCCCCAACAGCCACGGATGTTTCTAGGCACAGACTTTCCTGGTCCTCCAGCTTCTGCAAAATGCGTGTTTCTCTCTCCCACCATGACCAGAGACCTCACCTTATCACAGGCAAAATCTGACCTTTCTGTGGTGGAATGAAGAGCTCCTTTGAATCCACAAGTTTGCGCCAAATTGGGCACCAGTGTTCTGGGGCTCGCAGCTGTTTGGTGGTTGCTGCAGTTGTGGATTTTCAGGCTTCCCTAAGCTCCACTTTCCCTATCAAGATGGCGACGTCTCTGCGTCCATAGCTCCGGAAGGGGACCCAGCCACAGTGGGGGCTGCCTGGTCAGGGGAACCCAGTCTGGAAGTCCCCCATCTTCTCCTGGAGTTTAGCTGTCCCTGGGATACAAGGTCTACATAATGAATAAAAACAGTGTGAAAAGGAAAAAGGAGGTACCCTGGGAAATGGGTTTGAGTTCTGGCCTATCCTATGGGACAGAAAACATAGTTCAGTGTTTGGATAAAACTATACTCTTACTTCCCCACTCTAAGTGACTTGGGCAGAGCTGCAGAACCTAACCCCAGGGCCCCACCACAGCTGATATGAGTGGAGTTGCGGAGCATGCCCCCAAGGCTCCGCCAAGGCAGACTTGAGCCTAGCTGCAGGGACTCTCAGCTCTCAGAGGCCTACCACAGGAGGAGATAGGTAGGTCAAGTCTCCCCACGAGTTCAGTACAGGCTTTGGATCCGGAATTCCCCTGGACTAGCGGATCTGCGAAATAAAGGTTAAACTCAGAGTGCTGGCTGATCATTCTCCTGTGCATCCTGCCACACCATTTGGTGCATTGGCCTAGAAATGTGAGTTGAGCTGGCTCTTAGGCCACTGCTGATGAGAGTGGACTTTGGGCCACTTGCTTCAGGATCTGGGACCCAAGGAAGGAGTGCCACCAGCATATTCGCTGGTTTTTAAACGCATGGGGCCCATGGGGACTGTGGAAACTCTGTGCTCTGGAGGACCCAAAAGAGGCAGGAAACACCTTTCTGGGACTTCCCCGGAGGGAAGTCAAAAACAGGCTTCAGAAACTGTGAGTGTTTCCCCTGGGAAATGGGTCCTAGTTCTGGCCTGTCCTATGGGACAGAAGAGGTAGATGGCCCCTACTTAGGTAATTATTTACCTCAGGATAGCCCAGACCATCTGGAGGAGAGGCTTCTAGATGGTATTCACTGTCTCTGGGACTCTCCTGGAGGGAAGTCAAAACTGAGTCTGGCCTGCCTTATAAAAGGTAGAATAGAAGCATTTGTGGGCAGTTTCCTACTGCCTCTATTCACGGACTTGCTCTGAATCTCTGCACAATTGAAACAGATTTGTGGGGTAAATGTGGCCTGCACTGGTGTAAAAGTGTTTTTATGTTTGTTTGTTTTTAAAACCTCTCCCACATTTCCCTGGTGATTCCAAATTTTAGTGGGGAATGTTATCTGTCTTTATGATTTAAATATGTCTCTTTGTTGTCTGATTAAATTGCTTAGCTAGTGAAATTACTCTTTGTGCCTCAAAAATATGACATGTCATCTAAATTTAAGGATAAGCGTTGTAACTAACTGGAAAGAAAGTATGGCTTTGGTGTAATGGAGGAAGGTAAAGAGAAATGTTGAAAGTTGAATGAATGACAGGCCAGTAAGCCTGAAAAAGTAGAATGGAGAAACAGCAGAAATCCTGTCTTCCCTAAATCAAGGACACATCTTGTGAATATTGTCTTCCATAAACCCAGTGTTCTTAAGAGTAAATGGTTTACATTTCGCCTCC
The DNA here is from genome assembly GCA_026230045.1 of Corynorhinus townsendii. Taxonomy (NCBI): domain Eukaryota; kingdom Metazoa; phylum Chordata; class Mammalia; order Chiroptera; family Vespertilionidae; genus Corynorhinus; species Corynorhinus townsendii. The sequence continues at coordinate 2,778,624 of JAPDVU010000016.1, forward strand.
CTAAACAGAGCTTATGTCAATGTATCCAGGGAGACTGATAGCAGAAATCTGATTAGTGTCATTTGCTGTCCACACCCAAGGACAAATGAAGGTAGAAAATAAGCCTTACCTTGATTAGTTGTTTTATTCAGGCATTTTCTTAAAAGGAGACAACCAGGTCCCTCCCTCCAACATGGGTAATAGCTCCTCTTCAATGGCTACTGTCTTACAATGTATGGTAAGGAATTTTTAAAAGGGGTCTATTGGGGACTACACTTTAAAACGAGTCTCCTGGAGTTACAAAGGATGTGTGAAATAGACTGGCCATGTTTTGGAGTAGGTTGGCCCCTGGAGGGCACATTGGATGTCCCAACAATCAGGAGTGTTTACAGAATTATCACAAGAGACCCAGGTCATCCCAACCTGTCCATTATATAGACCAGTGGCTAGAAATAGCAGAGCTTAAGCCACTTTGGTCCAGTTTTGTGTATATAAGGGTAGGGCCTCCTACACCTTCTGAGCTTATTCCCCAGAAGGAGAATAAGCCTCCTATTCTTCTTCCTTAAGCCCCTGAGGAAGCCCTGCCAGGATTGATCAGGAGAAGGGAGGGGCTGCAAGTTTGTAATGGGACCAAGGGAATTAATTACCCAAAACAAGGTGCACACTTGGGAACCTCAAAGACTCTGACTGGGTAAACTGGAGAACTTAAAGTCTGGTGGTGAAGAAGGAAATAGGTGGATCCCTTAAACCCAAGCTGATGGGGAGTACAGGCAGGAGGTTCAATCACCCTCCCTCTGTGGAGGTAAAGGGCATTTCCTCCAGAAGAACCAGAGGAGCTCAGCAAACTGCCTTGAGAAAATTAAATGTAAAAATGTGGGCTGTGCAGAGGCCTGAGGAGAGGTGTGGCTGCGGAACCTGGGATGTGACTTATCCAATTCTGAAAGCCACTGAGGGGCGAGAGTTTGGGCCCTTTGGATTCTTGGAGGCACAGAACAAAATAAACGTGGGCCAAAAGACCTACGTATCCCTGTCAAGGAGCTGCTCCCAGAGGGCATTCTCTTTATCTCAGGCCTCCTCTTTCTCACCCTGACCTTCCATAGGCAGCAGATTAGGCCCAGGCAAGTTCCAGGGGCCTGGCCCCTGAACATGACTGCCTAAGTCTGTAAGGATAATGAATGTTTGCTCAGCCCCAGGGAACAACCCATGTAATTTGGCTTCAAAAGGCTCCTTCTGGGCCCAGGCCTAAAACCCTCACTCAGATTGTGAGGGAAGAGTGTCCTCTCTCAGGATTCAGCAAAGTGCACAGATACACCTTCCCCTTCGAAGATCTGAAGCCGTACTAGTATTGGGAATGTAAAGATCTGCCATATTTTGGGATATTCCCATGCTACACTGAGTCACACATTGGATCTTTTGAAATTGGGAGAGACAGACAGGGAGAGATTGACAGATTACCACAGTGGTGCTGACCAGAAACCTCAAGACTGGTCAATTAGATTTCTGGAGGAGGTTCAAACTGCAATGAGGGCAGGCTTTGAATCTAGACTCCTATCATGGGTTTTAACATGAGCGGTGCCACCTGGGCGCTTAACACCAACATCACATGCACTAGGCCCAAACCGGAAAATTGTAGGAGCCCAAGCTCAGGCAGCTTCTATGAGATCCCAGTGTCCAGGAGATACAAGGAGGCAGGAGGGACCGCATAGAATGACCTGGAAACAAAGTCTTAGCTGAACATACCTTCTTCATGACCAAGAAACACTCCTCTTTCCACCCCCAAGCAGAGCCTGCTTTCCCAGGGCATGGGCTGTGGCACTGGAGGCAGGAGCACATCTGCATCAAGTGCTGTCCTTCCTGCCCAGTACTGGACAGGCCCTGCTGACTCCCAGCACCCACACACGAATTTGGGGGGTGTTTTTACCATATCCTGGTCACCTGCCACCTGCCCAAATTGTGGCAGCATTCCTGAGAAAGAAGAACGAAGTAGGAGGGATCTCAATACCATATATCAAGCTGTGTTACAAAGCCACTATTTTCAATAACGTTTGGTTCTGGTACAGGAACAGACATATAGTCACATGAAAGAGAACAGAGAAGCCAGATATCAACCTAAACAACTATGCTCAATTTATATTTGACAAAGGAGGTAAGAACACAATATGGAGTCAACACAGTGTCTTCAATAAACGGTGCTGGCAAATTTGGTCAGAAAACATGCACAAAAATGAAATTCGACGACCAACTTACACCACATACAAAAATAAACTAAATGAATAAAGGACTTAAACATAAGACAGGAAAGCATGAAAATATTAGAGGAATCCACGGGCAGCAAAATCTCAGGTATATGCCAAAGCAATATCTTCACTGATCCAGCCCTGAGGGCAATGGAAACTAAACAGAAAACAAATGGATCTACATCAAAATAAGAAACCATAAACAAAACAACAAGAAACCTCACTGCATGGGAGAACATATTTGCGAATATGATCTCTGATAAGGTTTAATCGCCAACATTTATAGAGAACACATACAATTTAACAAAAGATAGAAAAACAACCCAGTCAAAAAATGGGCAACGGAACTAAATAGATACTTTTTGAAAGAAGGCATAAGGAAGGCCAAGAGACATATCAGAGCATACTCAAAGTCACTAACCATCCGAGAGTTGCAAATAAAAATGACACTGTGGTACCATCACACAGCGGTCAGAATGGTAATTACCAACATAGCAACAAAGGACAAGAGCTGGCTAGGATGCAGAGAAAAGGGAACCCTCGCGCACTGCTGGTGGGAATGCAGACAGGTGAAGCCTCTGTGGAGAACAGTATGGAGTTTCCTCAACAGATTAAAACTGGAACTGCCATTTGACCCTGTCATTCCACCTCTGGAAATATATCCCAAGAACCTAGAAACACCCATCAGAAAGTGTGTCTGCACCCCTATGTTCATAGCAGCACAATTCATCACAGCTAAGAATTAGAAACCACCTAAGTGCCCATGAGCAGATGAGTGGATTAAATACTGTGGTGCATCTGCACACTGAAACTCTACACTGCTGTAAAAAGGAAGGGGCTCTTACCCTTTTCAACAGCATGGATGGGGCTGAAGAGCATTATGCTGAGCAAGCTCAGTCAGTCAGAGAAAAATAAATATCACATGGACTCCCTCATTTGTGGGTTATAATGAACAACATAACCTGATGAACAAACATAGACCTAGAGACACAGAAGCATCCATCAGGTGCTTCCCTCAGAGGGAAGGTAGGGGAAGGTGGGGGTGAGGGGCAAAGATCAACCATGGGATTTGTAAGCCTGCATATGAGCCTAACCAATGGACACAGTCACCAGGAGGTGAGGGGGAGGGCATGATTGAGGGCTGGGGGGAGACGGGGCAGTAAGAACAATATGTAATTACTTAAAATAAATAAATAAAAGAAACCCTCAACCATATCATCAGGTGAGCGCGCGCGCATGCACACACACAACACACACACACACACCTAGAGATACGACCCTGTACTCTCAGTGGGCATCACCTCTTATCTCCAAACCTTAACACCAGTTTCTCACCGGCTGAACCAGAGGACACTGTTGGCCATAGGCCTTAGGCTCTGTCAAAAGCGACCTTTCCCAAGTGGATACTGCCCACTGTCCAGCAGCCACATTTCTGGCCCTTCTGTGTCCCCCACGCCCTGGAGCAGGGCTGGGCTGGCCTGAGAGCCCACAGACTTGAGGAACAGAGCAGATCCTGGGGGTGGGTGTGTGTGGGGGGGTCTGGGGGGCACCCCTTGTCAAGTGCAACGGCGGCCAGCTGAGATCAAAGAATAAACGCAGATGCCGGAGTTCCATGAATTCTTGCGTGCCAGTCTCCTCAGCGAGCGCCAGGTTGGCACAGCACAAGCCCTCAAGCCTTCGCTCCAACTCCAGTGGCACCTCATTTTCAGAGAGAAAATGCCGGCAGGGGAGGGGCTGTGAGTTGCCAGCGACTAGGGCAAGCGCCCCCATGGAGGAAGCAAGTTCACCCCTGAGAAAGCAAGGACAAGAGTGGGACCTTACCTTTTCCACAGGCTGTGCTTCTCACCACCTGGTCTCTGGCACATCACAGCCAAAGGCTGGAGGGAAGGAAGTTGTGGCCACCTGGCTACCTTCCTGGAGCTGTGCCCTGTGTTCTTATGGGGAAACCTCACGAGATCCCCAGATCAGGAGCTGGGTCTCCCAGGGAGCCCAGAAGCAGGGCGGGGCCTGTGGCCTGCCCAGCGGGTACAAGGGGTGGGGACTAGTGGGTGACTGTGTTGGGGACCTGGTGCTTCCGGCATGAGGGTGGGGAGGGTAGGGTAGGGTAGGGTGAGGTAGGGTGGGCTCAGTTGTGGAGTGAGAAGCAGGAGGCCCCGACCCTCAGCTTCCCTCCCACTCGCCACTCCTGGTCTGTGCTTCCCTGGACCCCTTTCCCTCATCCCCTTTCCCTCTAAGGTTTGGGCTGCCACTCACCCCCGGGGTCCCTGACCCAGGCTCGGTCCCCTCTCCCACCCACACCCAGCCCTCTGTCTAGAAAAGAGCTCCCTGCCCTGGGCTGGTCCACTGTCCCTACTGTCTGGACGGGCCATTTTTGTAACCCGCTGGGCAGAGGAGAGCCGGCCACATGCAATTCCAGTGTCTGTCTCCACAGGTGCTCTCCTCATCTTCCCTGGGGTTTGGGTTAACAGAGCAATGTCAGGAGCCCCAAAACCCGCCTTTGCCCTGCGCCCCGCCGCCAAGCCTTCTTCTCCCCAACAAATCCCTTTGGGCAAAGTGGCACCTGGGCCTGAAAACAGAAAGAGGGGCCAGGAGGCTCCTGAGGAGGGAGAGGGCCAACAAAGCTGAGGAGAGGTGGGGAGGCCCCAGCCGCAGCCTGGTGCACAGCCTCTGGCAGAGCTGCCCCTTAGCTTAACCTTAACCTGGGCTCTCCTCTGGAGTGGCACCCTCCGTGTGACAGGTTTTGGTGCCTGCTTTCCTATAGTCTCTTCAGGAGACAAACCTCAGGAGAGGGAGGAGAAGGAGAGGCAGAGCATAAAGTGGAGGCCCAGGCCCTGTCCTTCAAGCTGGCCTGAGGCATCTCCTCGGGGTCTTTAGAAATCAGCTTCTGACAGGGGGGAAGGGCATGTAGGAAGAACAGAGCCACAGTTGTCTAATCATTATCACCTAACTGAGTAAGAGGTGCTGGGGAACTGGAGGATGAACCAGACTGTACTAAAAACATGAGCTGCCTCCATTGGCCCACTCCTCAGAAAAGAATTGGATTTGGGGAACAGACCAAGGGCAGGACACGCTTTGACCCACGGGGGCCGGCCGGTAGGTCTTTCTCAGGATGGCTGACCATCCTCCGGTCCCGGGAAGGGGCTGAGCCATTGCTAAGGTCATAGAAGATTAGCCACCGTGTTGTAGGAGTTTGGGCTCCGGCAGGCTGGATGGCAGGCCCTCCCCTCCCCTTTCCATGGTACTCTTGTGGCTGGCAGCTACAGGTAGCTAGCTATCTTCTCCCCAGGGGGTCAGAGCAGAATTTCCAGGGTGAGCGACTAAGGACCCCATTATTGACCACATTGTTGGAATGAACGCTCACGTGTGCTTCAATCCTGTCTCTGCTTATTTTATCCCAAGTAGTGACAGGCAGCCTCAGACACATTGAGTCCCTTTCCCTTCCTCACTCAGGCCTGGGAAATAATCTGAGACTTTTCCTGGGAGGGATAGTGGCAGTGGGCACTGTGTCCCTGTCATGCATGTGGCCCTTCATCTCTTTCCCATAGGCTATGGGGAGGTTGTGGGGCTGAGAGTAACAGGCAGGGTGGTAAGGAAGCCTTGTTCTGTGACCCTACCCTGCCATTCCTATGTTCAGATGTTCCCCCTGCCTATGAACTACCAGAGTTTTAGGTTTCCAGCTACATTGGTGAATGGATGAGTACAAAAGAGGCCATTGCTCTCATCCCCAGTGGATCTTGGATGGTCAGCTAAGACAGAGCAGATAAAATCAACACCAAAAACCTCAATTATTTCACCTAGGAACTAGAGGTTTAACCTACCCTCCCTCCTCTCTTCTAGATGCATTTGCATGTATTTATCCTACAGTGGCTGCTATTGCGATGCGCAGAGCTACACACAGTCTCTCCTCACAAGGTGTAGGATGAAAATAAAACACACAAACACACATCCGAAGCAGACAATACCTCTGTCTACACCTGACTCTTTGTAACTACTTCTGTCAAGAAACACAGGTGCTGCTGTGGAAAGGTACAGAGGCAGGCAGATTCCTGCCTGAGGCCTGAGCAAGGAGGGGCCATTGGGGGGCTTGTAAGGATCCTGTTCTAGGCTTGAGGACACATTGCACAGACTGGCTCAGAATAAAGTGCTGGGCCAATCTGAGAACACAGGAGGGACTGGGGCACAGGGGAGGGTGATAAGAGTGACAGTGAGGGCAGCGGATGCAGCAGTGGAAGGTGATTTTCTAGCCAGACACAGGCCAGGACATTTTGAACTTTCATGCTCTCAGTGTTGTTTCTTTCAGGTGAAGACACTGAGATGAGAAAGATTAAGCGAGGATCCAAGCAGAGTGGTCTAATCAAGAAGGAAGTTGGGGCTGACTTGTGCTTTCTTGACACCCCCTGTACTATAGGCTCCTGATTCAGCAACAGGCACCTGCAATGGCCTCTGGACGCCCAGTCCTCTGCAGGATTACCCGGTGGGAAAGGTCTGGGAGAGCACTCAGGGTGGCCTGTGTGCATTGCCTAGGGTGTGTGTTCTCATTTGGGTGCGCCGCGCCTTTTGAAAATGCTGCCCTGTGGTCAGAGGATCCCTGCTTGCTTACTTCCTGCTTCCCTGTGTGCAGGGACATTTATGTCTCTGGGGCTGGAGTGCTCTCTGAACGGCTCTTGCCTCTCATCATGGACATGAGGAACCTACGCCAGTTTGGTGGTCACTGGAAAAACAAGAGTACCACAAGGGACACCACATATTCAACTTGGCTGTCCCCGCAGTCTAGTCAGCAAAGTCCTTTACTAGGGCCTTGCTTCTGCAGCCCCTTGCTGAAACCCTGGTAACTGAGGGAAGCCTTGAGGAATTGGTGGCGTAAGGAAGAGAGAGGAGCGCAGAGAAGACCTTCCCTTACGCTCACTGTCTCAATCAGTATTTCACAGGGACTGAGCTGAGGGAGATCTGGAGGACCAAAACCTGTGCTCTGCTCAGAGTTGACTTCCCCCAAGGCCCAACCAAGCTTGGCACAGTGTCCTTTCCATCTTGATGAAATGTTTCCCAATTGGCTCCTTAGCCCCACCCTTCAAAAGATAGCATGGGGGTTTGTCTGGTGAGCCATCTTCCTCCTAACTGCATCCACCTAACAGGACTAGACAATAGCATGAAGAGATTAATCCACCCACAGGCGTCATGAATGTTGAGTCTAGTATGGAACATCTGAACAATCTTGGGCTTGTACTTCTGGAGTCTTGTGTACCCAGCTCTTCTCCCTTCAGTATTTTCCCAAACGCAGAGTGTAGCCATCAGCCCACACTTCACACTTCTCCCTCCTTGTCCCTCCTGGAGCAGTGCCACACAGGGTCTTGGGGAGGCCTCTCCTCTCTCAGGTGGAGTCACATTCTGATCACCTGTCCTTCATTTCTGTAATGCCAGGTAAGAGCTGGGCCTGGTGCCTCCTCAGGCCTCAAGGAAGGAAAGGGTAGGAAGCTGAGAGGTATCACCTCACCGGATGTCACCGAGGCTCCACATCAAAGCCTCTTCCTGCCTGGGATGGGAGGGAAGGAATCCCTTAACAAAAGGACCCTGTGGGGACCAGTGTGGGAATTCATAAGTGACTTCGTAAAATGTCTTTGATTATAGAAGGAGAATGTCCACTTTGGTTGATGGTAAGGCATATTTTAATGGGAAGTACTCGTGAGGGCTGCAGCAGCTAGACTGTGAGCAAGGCTGGGTTACCAATGGATATTTCTAGATCTTTGCTTTGCTTTGTGTGCAGGCTCCAAGCAGTGGTAACAGCCTCTCAGGTTTCTATTACTATGAAAAGTATTTTAAGAAAAGGACAGCCAGGTCATTTTAAAGGACGCTAAAAGTCAGTTTGGGGTAGCTCCTGTGTCAGGGACACCTCAGTGAGGTACTGTGCAAAACATTCTGAGAACAGCCCCTCAGAGCCTTTCGTGTGTGTGTTTGTGTGTGTGTGTGTGTGTGTGTGTGTGTGTGTGTGTGTGTTGGTGCCTGTGCAGGACTCTAAGGCTGGTTTCACAGCCTGAGGGATGAGCGCCCAGAGATACCCAGGTGGTAATCTCCGGGACCTGGGAATGTTACCTAATAGGGCAAAAGGGAGTTTGCAGATGGGAGGAAGGCTTTGACACAGGGACTGTCATTGTTAATTCTATGCCTTGGCTTCAGGGCCCACAGGACAGGAAGGGAGCACACTTTAAACATGATTTCTGGGTGAGTCTCTGAGCCAGTTTCCAGAGAAGATTAGCATTTGAATTGGTGGAATCCTAAAAGGAGATCACCCTCCCTATGTGCACAGCATCAATGCACTGAGAGCCTGCCAAGGACAAAAGGAGGAACTCACCCCTTTATTCCTGAATAACTGGAGGGCTGGGACATCACATCTCATCTCATAGGCCTCTGTCCTCACACTGCATCTTACACCATCAGCTCCTCTGGTTCTCAGGTCCGCAGACTCAACCAAATTAGACCAACAGCTTTCCTGGGCCACAGCTTGCAGATGGTGGGGTTCTCAGTCTTTGTAATCACATCAGCCAAGTCCTCATAATCCCCAGCTGCTCCAGAGAACCCTGTCTAATGCAAAGGCAATGGGTTACCAGGTGTGAGCAGGCAGATTTGAGCACAGAAGGGGAGCAGGAAGTGGGACCACAGAGCAGAGATTGGAGTCATGTAGCTACAGCCATGGAATGCTGGCGGCCTAGCAACTGAAGGAGCCAGGAAAGACTCTCCCTGGAATCTCCAGAAGGAAACAGCCCCTCTCTCACCTTGACTTTTGCTATTCCAAGCCCCTGTGGCTTCTCAGTCCCACAGAGCCCTTTCTTTGTGCAACACCCTTTCTCCCCACAATTCAACAAGTCACTCTGTCTCACATGGCCCCATGTTTCTCAGCCAACCTTCCTATTTGGGATGGTTAGAGATGATGTGGCCTCAGGCTTGAGGCAAGAGCTGCCTCACAAGCAACACCCTTGCGCCCAGTCTTTGGTGGGACATGCTAATGATCCCTGAGATGAGCATTTGGGTCACCTGGTGTGGCAGGAGACACATCCCAGTCCAGAGGAAGTTCACAGACAAAGAGGAGCAAGGGCAGGAGCAAGGGGGCGTCCCTCAGGTGGAGAACACTTAGGTTATGTTCTAAATACAACGATGAAAGGAGATTTCATTTGGGGTGGTGTACAAAATACAAGATATAGATGATATATTTTAGAATTTCACCTGAAATCTAGTTAAAGGTATTTACAATGTCATACCCATGAATTCAATAAAAGCAAAAAGATTGCCAAGCAGTGAGTCTAAAATGTTTAAAAAGTTAAACAACTAATGAAAGATATAAGTAAGAAACTACAGGTGTGAAACACAGTAATTTCCAAATTGTTGAAATATGTCACATGAAACTGATTTGATAATGTTCACGAATTATCACAGTCATAAAAATTAATGGGATAAGTAATGTGACAAACCATCCTAATCACCTTAGGGAAACGGCATAAACTTCAGCCTAAATTTATTCCAGGTTACCATTTTCAGTATCTGTGTCCTCATCAAGAGTTTTCTGCACAAGTCATTTTTATTGATCATATGTTACAATTTTCCACTTTGGGGCCAAGAAGGATATATAGGTTTAAAGCGTTGATTCATGCATATTGAACTATTAAGATTACATATGCTTAATGAATGTTAAAAATAACATTCTTTCATCCCAAAAGGAAATTTGGGCATGTGGGAAATGCCACAATAAAGTAAAAGTTATAGGGGCCAAAACCAAGATGGTGGCCCAGCTAAACACCAGTACTCCTCACCTCCCACAAGCACATCCCTATGATATATCCAACACAGCACAGCCATCATTCAGCGCTGCTGAAAACTGGCTGAGTGGAAGTCCTGCAACTAGAGAAGTAAAGAAGAAAGGACGTCAGGTCGGGTAGGAGGCCAGAAGTGCAGAACTGACTGGCCCCATAGCTACATTTGCTGTGATTTTTCAATCAGGAGGGATATCTCACCTCCCTTGAGAAGAAAGGGTTCCAGGTCCCTCTAGAAACCCCCAGCCCAGGGTGCCACAGCTGAGAAGCGAAGTGTCTGGACCACTGTACTGTGAAAAGCAGTGGGGATGGTGGATGAGTGACAGGGAGGCTGCTGGAGACCCATTATTACACTTAGCTGTAGCTTTCGAGATCCTGGGCCAGTCAAGGAGGAACTGGATAGGCTGGCATTGGGGCATTAACTTGGGTAGGCTTTTTCCCCAATGAGGGCTCTCACAGGGGTCATTGATGCTGTGCTAGGACCTCCCTCTTCACAGAGCTGCTAGCAGTCATACCTGAGTTTTCACCAGTTCAGTGTGGCTCCTACTTTTTCCCTACCTCGTTGGTGTCCTGAGACCCCACCCCACTAATTGGCAGCTGCAGCCAAGTGTTTAAGCAGCTTTTCGATGTGAATGGCTGCCGTGGCTCAGGCTTCAGACGTTTCTAAAACCCCTCAAACAACAGCAGCTCTGGACAGCGTGCCCCACAAATGTTAGTGACAGCCCAAGTCCAGCACCAGCAGCAATATGCCCTGCTTCATGGCTGGCTCTCTCCTGGGCATTTCCAATCCCAATACAAATAGCAGCCACCGGCAGACAGCTCCCTAGTGACCCCAGGAAGTGGCTGACTTTGTACCTCCTGGGAAGCCCTGGAGCCAGGACACCCGCTGGACAGCTGCAAAGCATACAAGGTCACAACTCAACACTCCCACAAGTGACGCACTCCAGGGGCAGACTCAGTGAGCACAAAAGCCCACAGAAGCAAGTCCAGCTCCACAGGATTGTCTCATGCACAGCACCTCTCCCACTGTGGTTGCAGCAGGTCCTCACAGTCTATTTGTTTGGAGGTTAGATCCACCCCCTAATGCCAACAGCAATAAAGCCTCAACTTCAACAAGACCGAGCACACAGCATACACACGTACACCTGGAGGTACACAAGTACACAAGTACAGCTCAGGTAACTGGGGCAGGTCAGCCACTGGGCTTATAGAACAGCAAGGACACAAGGACATGCTATCTGTTCAAGAGACACAGAAAATCTACCTAGTGCACAGAAACAAAACAGGGAAGCAGCCATGATGCAGAGACAAAGGAATGAAGTGCAAGCAAGCCAACTGCTGCATACAGAGTTCACAGTAATGGTTATAAGGTTGCTCAAGGATCATAATGAGTATGTCAAGGACATAGTGAAACAAGGATCCTAGTGAGAATGCCAAAGAGGTGAAAGAACCATAAAGAAGCTTGCCAGGTGCTGCTGACTCTGTGTCGTTGGGGCAGGGAAACGTAATGGCATTGAGCAGAAGCCCTCACAAGGGGCTCTGGAAGCAGCCTCTCCTGCATTTCAGCCTGCCTGGAAAGAGGCAGTGCCACAGAAGAGGAGACACCAGCCCTCAGAAGGCCTTTGGGTGTGGTTCCCTTCTTTCAGGGTGTTGCCTGGGAGGAGGAGGGAAGGGTGGCTGACTCCTGGTAACGAGTGTTTTAGGAGGGCCAGGGCACAGGGGCAGTGTACACTACAGGAGGGCAGGGGCCTGATGTTAGCTCCTCCTGACCTTCAGTGGGCTCTCACCTCCCTGGGCCTGGGTAGTGATTCGCATAGAGCTGCCACTGTCAGATGGAAGACAGGTGATGTTTTCAAGATGGCTTCACTGCTCAGCACCAGCCAAGGGCCCTGTCCTGTGAATGTGAAAGCACACAGGCAGAGCCACCCTCCCTGTGTGGGGCCGGCTTGCAAGGAAGTGAGCAGTAGTGCGGCGTTCCACGCCAGGCAGGGTGATAAGGCCTGTATGTATAGAGGCCAGTGCACACTGCAGCACCCTGCGTGCGTTGCCCTGGGGAAAGGGAAAAGGTCAAACCACTGTCAATAGACCACCGCCTCCCTTGTACACAGCCAACTCCCTATGGACCCCAATCAGAAAATTCTAGGGGAGAGGAAACCTCACCACAGCAAAGTTTGTTTTCACCTCAAGCTATGGTGAAACATGAAACCTACTCCCAAAGGAGACAAGCACTTGGACAGAACTTGCCCCTTGTTAACTTCAGGGACTGGCCGGCCTTTCTCCATTCCACTATCACACTCAGCTTTTGAGGAAGATGTTGGTGCGTGAGGAATAAGCAAAGGGTCCCATGGGGATGTGTGTGCTGGCAAGTACTGCACCTGGTGTCTGTACCCACCCTTGATCGCGGTTCCGTAGAACTCATGGTATGGGCACCATTCCACTCCTCTTTGGATGGCAGGGCTGCATATGCATCAGCCGCTGACTGGGACCTGTTTGTATAAATACTGACAGGGCAACCTACCCAGTTTGCTTCCATGTGTTGCCCAGGAAGAGAGAGAGTTTATAACAGGCATGCTCAAAGAGACAGTGAGACTTAGACTTGGGCACATTCCCCGCTTCAGAGGAGACACAGGTGTCTGTGGTGCATTAGGAAGGCACTGTTGGACCCAGGTGACCAACAAATACCCAGACTTATAGGTGACCTGCATGGGTGCCTGTTGGTGATGGGGACCTTCTTTGATTTAGGAAGCACTTGTTTTGAACGAGACCTCCCTTTTTGTAAGTGTTCTCTTCTTATATCCCTCTGAAAACCCATTGTAGGAAGCTGAAGTAGAGAGGGAGATTAGATGAAATCGTGTGGACAGAAGAAAGGGTTTTCAGCGTGCAGGGGAATGACATGCTGATAGAAGCTTTGAGGCCCCTTCTCTGAAACTGGAGCCTACAGCTCCCCCCAGAGCCACATCCTTCATGCAGCTCGAGGCCTGCATCTTGGGCTCGGATATGCCATACCCTAGGATATATAACTGTCCAAGGCAGGTGCCTCTGTTTCCTTTAGCAGAGTACAAGGGATGAGCATGGGGTGGAGGCAGTGGGAAAGGGACTCAGCAAGCGAATTCTGCCCTTGGAGATCTGTGATTGGACAAGAGGAGGGGCACAGGATGAACGGATGCCCAGGAAGCCTCAGAGGTGATTTTACCATGATGGAGCCTAAATGGGCAGTCGGACATCACTCTAGGGGTCCCAGATTGGAGAGGGTGCAGGCTGGGCTGAGGGACACATCCCGCCCCATGCACGTTTTTGGGCACCAGGCCTCTAGTATATCTATGTAGAGCAAACAAAGAAAAACTTCTAGAGCACTTTAAGAGAGAGCTTAACAACGGGACAGTCACAGTAGGGGACTTGTCACCACCCTCTGACTTGACTGCATAGGGATTCCATATAAAAAATTAACAAGAAAAGAGACACTCTAAAAGGACACCATGGATCAGATTGATTTAATTGTCATTTTAGAATATTTCACCCCAACGTCGCAGAATATACATTTTTCTCAAGTGCACCTGGATCATTCCCCAAGATAGACCATGGTAGGTCACATAACAAGTCCCTACAAGTTCAAAAAGACTTAAATCATATCAAGCATCTTCTTAGCCACAGTGGAATGAAATGAGAAATCACTAGAGTAAAAAAACCCAGAAACGTTTAAGCATCTGGAGTCTGAATAGCATGCTTTTAAATAATGAATTGGTTACCAATAAGATCAAGGGAAAATGAAAAATTTCCTGGAAAGATATGAAAATGAACAAACAACAATGCCATATTTCTGGGAAACAGCAAAAGCAGTCCTGAGAGGGAAGTTCATAGCAATACAGGCCTATCTCAAAACAAACATACAAAAAACACCAAGAATAATCAGCAAATAAACTATTTACCCAATACAACTTAAGAATCAGAAAGAGAACAAGAAAAGCCCAGAGTAAGTGAAAGGAATGAAATAATAAAGATTAGGGCAGAAATATCATAGAGACTGAAAAAAATACAAAAAAAATGGCACCAAGAGCTGAATATTTGAAAGGATAAACAAAATCAATAAACCATTAGCCAGACTAATCTAGAAACAAAGAGAGGACTCACATAAATAAAATCAGAAATGAAAGTGGAGGAGTAACTGGCACCACATAAATACAAAGGATTGTAAGAAAATACTACGAACAACTATATGCCAACAAGCTGTGCAATGGGGCTGTATCTCTACCCAAGGCACATGCCTCTGTTTCCTTTAGCAGGGAACAGGTGAAGGAGAGAGGGCAGGGGCAAAAGGGGGAATGCCCAGGGTTGGCACTCAGCAAGCGAATTCTGCCCTGGAGATCTGTGATTGGACAAGAGGAGGGGCAGTGGACTAAGGGGATGCCCAGGAAGCCTCAGAGCCAAGGATAGTATGTAGGTGGGCTTCCTCAGGAACATCCAGCTGCTGCTTCAGGGGCCAGGCTCATACACCCTGGCTGTGAGTGAGGGGTGGGGCTGTGCAGGGTGCCTGTCCCTGATTGGAGGAGACTTTTCAGAAGCCCACCCAGAGAGAGCAGGTAGGGCCTGGACAGGTGCCTTCTGCACCACATGCTCACATCCCCAGTGCCTGCACATGAGCACACTCAGCACAGCCAGGTCCCCGATGCATGCATGGTGAGCAAGTGCCTTGCCTGGCCTCAGCAGGCTCTGCACCCACCCGCTCCTTCACAGCACTGGTCTCAGGGCCAGGGCACAACCAGAGGAAAGCTGTGTTTGGAGATAGACAGGCTCCTGGGGGCCGTGGGCTTCCTCTTAGTTCCACTAGGGGGCCTTCAGCTGAAGGGTGCCTGGGGCAAGAGAGTGCACCTTTGCACCAGGTAGGGCAGGGCAAACAGGATGGCCCAGGAGGCTGTTAGGTTCACCATGGAGCAGGAAGGTGGTGATAACCAGGACATACAGGCAGAGGAGGTTTGGAGGGATGCCTTCGGGCAGGAGCTGGAGAACAACATGCAGGTGCAGGAGGCAATGACCCAGGAGCTGAGGCTGCAGGCAGGTGAGGAGGTTTGGCTAGATGTTGAGTCGGGGAGGGAGGAGGGATGTGTGGCTGCAGAGCAGTTTGTGCAGGGAGAGGAGGGTGAGGTGCAGCATGGAACCCAGAGTGAAGATCAAGGGGAAGACAAGGGGGAGGAGTTGCAGGCACAGGAGTTGCAGGCACAGGAGTCCTGTGGCAGGAGGGCCTTCTGCACGTGGTGCCAGGGCAGGGCATGTGGGCAGGGGAGAAGGTTTTCCCAGATCTGCAGGTGGGGAAGGAGGAGGCGGTGGTGAGTGAAGAGCTGAGGCTGGAGGAACAGGTGACTGGGGTCCTGCAAAGGCCCTATGGCCAGGAGCAGGGGTGGATGGGGGAACAATTAATTGCAGGGGAGCAGTTTGTCCAGTAGGGTGAGGGGGAGTGCGCCATGGAGGCAATGGAGCAGGTGGGAGAGGCGGAACCACAGTCAGAGGCAGAGGCAAAGCCACAGAAGAGAAGCCAGTGCAGCAGAAGCAGGCCCAGTCAGGTCCCTGGGGTGAGTGCACCTGGTCCCCGCTAGAGGTGCTCCAGGCCCTTCAGGTGGAGATGGAGCTCGTGACCAGCAAGCCAGCAGGGTCATCTCTAGGCTCAGGCGCAGGACCCAGCAGAGGCTCAAGCCCTATTTTGAACAGAGCAGCCTAAATATCCAGCGCATCCCTGGGTTCTGGGCCACAGCTGTATCCCTTTTTTTGTAAAAATATATTTAAAATGTCTTTATCCATTAAGGTATTACATAAGTGTCCTTAACCCCCATTACCTCCCAATGCTCTCAACTCATGCCCTCACACCCCAGAGGGTGTCTGTGTCCTTTGCTTAGGCCTACACGCATGCATACAAATCCTTTGACTGATAGGGAAGCATCAATCAGACTGTCAAACTTTAGAGAGAAGGTAGAGGAGGGTGGGGGTAAGGAGGAGATATCAATAGATATCACTAGATCTGTTTTTGTTCATCAGTTTATGTTGTTCATTATATTACATAAATGAGTGGAATTATGTGGTATTTATCTTTCTCCAACTCGCTTATTTCACTGAGCATAATGGTCTCCAATTCCATCCAGGCTGTTGCAAATGGTAAGAACTCATTTTTCAGTGCTGTGTAGTAATCCATTGTGTTGATGTACCAAGGTTTTTTCTTCTGCTCATCTGCAGGTTGGCAGTTAGGCTGTTTCTAAATCTTACCTATGGTGAATTGTGATGCTATGAACATAGGGGTCCATATATCCTTTCTGATTGGTGTTTCTAGTTTCTTGGGATATATTCCTAGAAGTGGGGTCACTGGGTAAAATGGGAGTTCCATTTTTTATTTTTTAAGCATATTCCATACTGTTCTCCTCAGTGGCTGCACCAGTCTGCATTCCCACCAGCAGGGCTCGAGGCTTCCTTTGTTTCTGCATCCACACGAGCACTTGTCGTTGTTGATTTATTGATGATAGCCATTCTGACAGGTGTGAGATTGGACCACATTGTTGGTTTGATTTGCATCTCGGGTGGTTGGTGACTTTGGCCATGTTTCCATATGTCTCCTGGCCTTCCTTGTGTCTTCTTTTGAAAAAGTGTCTATGCAGGTCCACTGCCCCTTTTTTGATTGGGTTGTTTATCTTCCTGTGTTAAGTGGTATGAGTTCCCTGTAAAAGTTGGAGATTAAACCCTTATCAGTGATATCATTCTCAAACATGTTCTCCCATGCAGTGGGCTTTCTTGGTGTTTTGTTGATAGTTTCTTTTGTTGTGCAAACGATTTTTATTTTGATGTAGTCTGCTTTGTTTGTTTTCTCTTTAGTTTCCATTGCTCTAGGAGCTGGATCGGTGAAGGTATTGCTTTGCCACATGTCTGCATGTGGATTCCTCTAATTTTTTTTTTTTTTTTTATGTTTTCCCATCTTATGTTTAAGTCCTTTATATCCATTTGGAGCTTATTTGTGTATATGGTGTAAGTTGGTGATCTGGTTTCATTTTTTTGCATATATCTGTCCAATTTTCCCAACACCATTTATTGAAGAGACTATCTTGACTCCATTGTATGTTCATGCCTCCTTTGTTGAATATTAATTGAGCATAATGGTTTGGGTCCATTTCTGGTTCTATATTCTATTCCATTGGTCTATATGTCTGATCTCGTGCCAGTACCAGGCTGTTTTGAGAACAGTGGCTTTGTAACACAGCTTGGTATCTGGTATTGAGATGTGGTAACACATTTATCTTTTTCTTCTGCTGTATCCTTGAGGGTAAAGGCACGGGACCACTAGGTGCATGGGGAAGTGCAGGAGGAAGGAGTCAGCGGGAACAGTCTGGATGGAAAAGCTACACATTGAGAGAAGCTCAGGGTAGTGAGCCCCAGTCTGGCTCAGGATCATGGCGACACCCTCTCTCTTTTATGGGCACCGCAGACTGATTCCTGTGAGTCCAGGGGCAGAACTCCAACACAGATGCATGCATAGAACAGGGTCTGTTGCCCACAGATGGGACTTTGTTGCAAGGCATCTTCTGGGACCAACTAATGTTTCCCTAGAAGCCTTCTGTATGTCCGGCTCCTCAGTCAGAAGCAGCAATGAGTAATGTGTGGCCTGTCAAGCCCTCAGATTGCAACAATCTGCTGGGAATCGGGTCTGTCAGGAAACAGTGCCCACTGGCTGTGGTAGCCAAGCCCAGATAGATGTTTTCCCACTATCCCAGCCCCAAGACCTACCTTGGGTCCCTGTCCTGCCAGGACCTGGGATTGCTTGTATAATCTTCCTTTGCATGCGAGTGGCTCTACGTGAACTGGCCCTCGGGTTCTTTCTTGGATGCAGCCAATCAGTGGACTCTCACAACTAGGTTGGGTTTTGAGTGGCCAGGGATCTGTAAGGGATGACACTCTGGAGAGCAGTTTTCCTGGAGCCCTAAAGTGCTGGGCCCTCTTCAAGGACAGCTGTCAGGGGCTCCCCACAAAGCAGGATGGCCATTACCCAAGTGCCATGACCTCACACTGGGCCAGCAGTCAGGGGTGATTGATTGTTGATGCCACCTGGCAGGGTATGGGTTCTGCAATGTTTCCCACGAGGCGCCAGGTCAGGAGGCTGGGTGGGTGGGGTGGAGATGTTCCTGGTTCTGCTGGCTCTACACTGTGGGGTGCCATGGGACTTGCCCTGAAGTTACCCAATAAAATAACTGTTACTTAATCAAATCGGTCTTTCTGGTGGGGGGTAGGGGTAGGGGCGGCGGTGGGTGGGGGAACAACTCTAAGTCTGATGGCATTGCCAGTGTGTCATTAGGTGTCAAGAGCACAGTGCCCTCAGTGTGGTGGAAGGACAGGCAGGCACTATTGTATGGGAATGCCTGCTGCGGGTGGTGGAAGCTCTGGACTCAAATGGGCTGGATTCAAACCACAGCTCCAAAAAGTCACTAAGGAGAGAAACCCAGTCATCGCTAAGTGACGTCATTACCCTGAGGATTGGGCACTTAGCATATTAGCCTTTTATATATATAGATACTCTTGAAATGCCTGGGTAACTTGTAACTTCCCTTTTTCTGGATCCCTGGGGGCACAACCTAATGTGCTTGAGCACCAGGACAGATACCACAAATTTCTTCATTGTTATGTGAATTGTTGACTGTTGACTAATCTACACCCATCTAAGTATGTGTCTATCATTTTAGTTTTTATCCAGTTCCACAGGTTCTCCCAGTCACCCCAACACATTTTGCTTTATCCCGCCTCTCTAATCTATGACCAATGGATTTCTTGTAACCTACCTATGTCTCCTCATTTGATTGTGATGAATAAAAATAGAAAAAAGCCCACCCGTCCTTCTCCAGAGCACTTTCCCAATCCATTGAGATAATGCTTCCCGGCAATTGTCTACACTTTGCTCAAATAAACTCACAGCGTTCTTTACAGGTTTGAATGTTTTTTACGTTAACACAGTAATGAAAACATAGCCAGAGAATGGTACAAGAACAAAGATGCACTGATGCCTGGCAGGTGATGTTCAGTGGCTAGAGCATGGCAGCACCCCCAAGGGTGCTGGGTTCAGTTCCCAGTCAAAGGTACCTACTTTGGATGTGGCTTGCTCCTCTACTCCCCTAATCTCCAGATTGGGATCATGTGGGAGGCAACCAGTCAATGTCTCTCTCTCCGCCCTCACTCCCTCCTTCCCACTCTATGAATCTTTCTCAGCAGCAGGTCCTGCATTTCACTACCAGTTGATTAGAACTGGCTCAGAAAAGGAAACCCATTTGCCATTCCTTTTCCATTAGGCAGCATATCCTCTCTACAGATGAGATGGAAAGAAAGAAAGAAAGAAAGAAAGAAAGAAAGAAAGAAAGAAAGAAAGAAAGAAAGAAAAAACAGTTTAAATATCCTCAGGTCCTTCAATAGCTTTTGTGCAGAATATTCCCTAGGATAGACCCCACCCTTCTCCCAAGACACAGTTCAGTTATTGATTTATTTTAAATGTGATTCCCAGAACTGAGTATGGTCCCCAGGAAATATTACTTGTGAAAAGGACATTCACTTCTCTTAATGCAACTTGGAATTGCATTAGCTTTTTTTGTGGCCACTGTTCCAGACTGCTGCCTCTCACTGAGTTTGCAATAAATGAAAATGGGTTCTTGTAGATGCACTGCTCTTTAACTATGTTATCCTGTTGTGTGGGTTGTTTTTTTAAAGCCCGAGTACAAGACTTCATTTTGCATCCTATTAAATTCTACGTTGTTAATTTCCCACATAGTTCTGGTAGTTGTGGAGATATTTTTAATCTTGACTTTTGCCATCCAATAAATTTGTGGCCCTTGGCACGTTATCTTTGTTTCTTTTTCATTTGTTTATATTTTTATTGATTTCAGAGAGGGAGGGAGGGAGGGAGAGAGAGAGAGAGAGAGAGAGAGAGAGAGAGAGAGAGAGAGAGAGAGAGAGAGAAACATCAATGATGAGAGAATCATGGATGGTCTGCCTCCCACACGCCCCCTCCTGAGGATTGAGCTCACAACCTGGGCATGTGCCCTTGACCGGAATTAAACCTGGGAGCCTTCAGTCCCCAGGCCGGTGCTCTATCCACTGAGCCAAACTGGCTAGGGCCGCATGTTACCTTTGAATGTGATAAGTTGCCTTCATTTCACAGTTATTGATTCAAATGTTAAGCTGGACTAGGTCAACTTCAAAGGTTCCCCAGAGACCCATGTTGTTCTCCCAGCGTGATCTACAACAATAATGTTAAGGTCAACTTCAAAGGTTCCCCAGAGACCCTATGCTGTCTACTGACTGGGAGCACTTTATCATTCTAATCAGCTTTGAGTTGTGTCCCTTATTCAATACACTAGAGGCCCAAATGCATGAAATCCATGCAAGGGGCTCGGCCCATGCAGCCACGGCGGCTTGCCTTGGCCCTTGCAGGCCAGGATTCATCCGGAAGGTCATGTGGTTGTCCGATCTATTTAGCATAGTATGCTTTTATTATTATAGATAAGGGGCATTTCTTGGACCTTTGCACTGTTATAGCTCTGGGGATACCACAGACCATGTTATCCAAGCTAAAGGTCTCTAGTTGTTTTGTTCTTATTGTTTTATGTCAATCCTTATTGGTGGATATATTTTCATTGATTTTTAGAGAGAATGGAAGGGGATGTGGGGAGTCAGAGAAACATCTATATGAAAGAGACACATCAGTTGGTTGCCTCCACACTTGGGCAACCCAGGTGTGTGCCCCTGATATGTGCCCCTGACTGGAATTAAACCCAAGTTCCTTTGGTATGTGGGCCAGTGCTGTAACCACTGAGCAACACTGACCAATGCATCTAATTGTTTTCAGGTAGGTTCCAAATCACTTCCCAAAAGGATTGTCTCTGGTATTTCCCTTCCAAAACAGAAAATTTAAGTGTGCCTTGTCTTGTTAGTTAAACCAGGAGTACATCCTACCTAATAAAGAGGGAATATGCTAATTGACCGTAACAGCCTCACAAAAATGGTTGGGCCCACAGCCAATAAGGAGGGAATATGCAAGTTGACTGCCACACCCTCAAAGATGGTGGTGCCCAGAGCTACAAGATGGCAGCACCGAGTCCCCTCAGGGCCCCCAGCCGCCAGAGTGGCCAGGGCCAGCCTCTGTAGTCTCCCAGTCCCCTCAGGCCCTCCAGTCGCCCAGAGCCATCCTGAGGTGCACGCTAGCCTTGGATGGTGGCTGCCCAACCAACGCCCTAGGCACAGGAAAGCCTCGGATGGTGTCTGACCAGGGCCGCCGGAGGCTCAGGTAACCAGGGCTGGCCAAGGCTTGTGCTGCCAGCAGTGGCAGCAGCAGAGGTGTGATGGGGGCTTCGCCTTCCCCTGATCGCCTCGTTGCCTCCCGACCTGAGGGCTCCCAGACTATGATATGGGAAAGGCCAGCCTGAGGAACCCCCCTCCAATGCATGAATTATCATGCACTTATCTAGTAAGTACATAATACTCTATTTTTATCTAGGGATTAATGTCAAATATTTAATGTGTAATAAAAGCAACTAGTATGATGTCTGACCTAAGACAGCCATATAATACGTATTTCTGTTGGTGTTTCCATTTTTTTTAAAGTACTTAGTTATAGACAAGGAGGTCAGCCTTTTGTTTCTGTTCACTAGATATATACTCCACATTTGTTAATCTATATATGTGCTTTGCTGAGACCTGAAGACATACGTCTATTGAAATAACTAGAATTCTTATTTTATAATTATTTATTTGTGCCAACTCAAGATTCTATGCCTGCCTAACCGTGTTTCTTCCACATTTGCAGTCTGAAGTCATTCTTTTTGTGAAAACTGAAGCTCAATAGGTAGGCATCCTCTTGTTACTTTTATATCAGGTTGCCCTTTGCCCCTTGCTTTTTCCTTATTGGAGTCTAAAGAGGCTTTATTTTTCTTAAAGTAATGTAATAAAGACTTTATTTTCCTTATTGTAGTCTAAAAGGCTTTGTTTTTAATTTCAGTTTATTTGGGGCTTTTGGCCTTCTTTTTAAAAATATATATTTTTATTAATTTCACAGAGGAAGGGAGAGATAGAAACATCAATGATGAGAGAGAATTCCTGATTGGCTGCCTCCTGCATGTGCCCCCTGGGGTTTGAGCCCACAAACTGGGCGTGTGCCCTGACTAGGAGTCGGTGCTTCATAAGTTGATGCTCAAGTCACTGAGCCTTGGCAGCTGTGTGGGCTTTTGCCTTTCTGGGACGAGCCTCGGATCCCAGGTCTCTTGTTTGTGTTCATTGCTAGTTAGCACCCTAGCTCTTACAAATATGAGGCATGTCCTCTTTGAGTTCAAGGTAGTCCCGAGCTCTGTGTCGCATCACCTTGATTTATTTAGATGTCTCTCTCCCCAAATCAGCTCCGTTTAAAACTGGACAACCAATGGGTCTAAGCTGCCTGTCCTGTCACCACTTGAGCCAATTCTGCAGAGACAGGGTTGATCCATATATGAGTATTTATTCCAATAATGGTGGCAGTATGGGACAGCAGCAGGCCACCCACACAAACCTGATCTGTACCCCCTATAAGCCAGCTGCTTATATGGGGTACAAGGACAAAGATTTTTGGGCAAGTGGTCAAAAGGAATAAGAATGTGTATACATGAGGGTTACAATTCAGAGGCAATACAGACTGGAGTTTTGCAAAGAACTGTCATTTTGTAAAGGGCTGGGGCTTTGCAAAGGGCTGGAACTTCTGCTTTCTGCAACAAAGTTGTTAATCTTTCTATGATAACTAGAGGACCAGTGCATGAATTTGTGCACTGGTAGGGTCCCTTGGCCTGGCCAGCGACCGGGGACAGCTGGCTGGAGGGAAGGGACCTCAGGAGGTTGGATGTGGGAGCGTACTGACCACTAGAGGGCAGCTCCTGCAAGGAGCATCTGCTCCCCTGGTGGTCAGTGCACATCATAGCAACCGGTCGACTGGTTGTTTGGTTGACCAGTTGTAATGGTTGCTTAGGCTTTTAGATAGATAGATAGATAGATAGATAGATAGATAGATAGATAGATAGATAGATGGATAGACAGACAGACAGACAGACAGACAGTTCCTGGATGTGGATGTTGGGTTGTATTTCCAAGTGAGCTCCTAGATCCTGCTTGCAACCCCCAGCCAGGTTAGAATGTGCCTACATTAATCAGGACAAAATACTCCAAGTTAGCAGAATATGTTTAATGTTTTTGTAATTAACTAGAGGCCTGGTGCACAAAATTTGTGCACTTGAGGGAGAGGGGCCTCTCAGCCCAGCCTGCACGCACTCGCCATCTGGGAGCCCCTCGGGGAGCAGGCCTAAACTGTCAGTCGGACATCCTTAGCACTGCCACTGAGGCAGGAGAGGCTCCCGCCACTGCCACTGCACTCACCAGCCATGAGCCCAGCTTCTCGCTGAGCAGCCCTCCCCCCCGCCCCCCGTGGGAGCGCACTGACCCCCAGGGGGCAGCTCCTGCATTGAGCATTTGCTCCCTGAGGGGTCAATGCATGTCATAGCAGCCAGTCATTCTGCCTTTTGGTCGATTTGCATATTAGTCTTTTAATGTATAGGATAGCTAGTCTTCAGTGTTCTATATCTGCCCCTAACAAAGTCACCCTAGCTACTAGAGACAGCTGCTATATTCCTCACAGGTGTGAGTCAGGGCTCCCTTACCTTCAGGCAACAGGCCCTGTCCCTTTTAGTGAGGATTGCTTAACAACTTCAGCAGCTTCTCACAAAGATGCTGATAATCGCTTAAACACAGATTTCAGCTACCAGGCCTATGAGACCACCCCTTTCCTCCATGCCCTCAAAGACCCTCAACTGAGCGAGTCAATCCCACCCTGCCTCTCATTCCAGCATTAACCTCTGCCCTATTCTCAGGGTCATCTCATACTGTCTAAGTTACAGCCCCCTCCTTGCAGCTGCATTCTGCAAACCTTGAGCACTTATTATATCCTGGGCTCAGTGTTAGGGATGCAGGCTGGAAAAAACCACAACCCTGTTCTTTTCCAGACTCTTTCTGCATACTGCCTAAGTAGTTCCATCTTGGCACACCGTAGTGCGCAAACTAACCTTTCCGACAAAGTTTTACAACCCATGTGCCATGGTAAATGAACTTCCATTATCCCCACTCTTATTCACCTTTTTGCTGACACTTCTTTAAGTATTTTCTCTTTTCTCATACCTGCAAGGGTTTTTACAGCTTTGACATGTGTGTTAGTTTTCTACTGCTGCCATAACAAATTATCACAAATGTAGTGGCCTGGATCCAAGCAAATGTGTTACAGTTCTTAGCATAGAAGTCTGACGTGAGTCTCACCAGGCTGCAATCCTGGTATCAGGAGGCTGCTGCATTCCCTTCTGGAGGCTCTTGGGGAGAATGTTTCTTTCCACCCATATTCTGTGACTGGTGACCCCTCCCGCCATCATTAAAAGCCAGGAATATTGCATCTTGTGACTACACTGAAGTCACATATCCCCATGATTTCCTCTCATGCCCCAATCCTCCACTTTTAAAATCCCTTGTATTTGAATTGGGCCCACCTTGGTAGTCCAGAATCATCTATCTTAAGGTCAATTGGTGAGCAATCTTCATTCCATCTGTAGCCTTAATTCCCCTTTACCCGGTAAATTAACATTCATTGGTTCCCAAGATTAGAATGTGGACACATTGGGTGGGATTGGACAGGAGGGCTATTCTGGCTATCACTCCCTGTTCAAAACTGACATGTACGTTTTCATTCCTCTTCCTTCCCTCGTTTCTTTTCTTAGTGAATAGCATCACATCCTGGGTATTGGGGTCGCTGAAGGAGGAATACACGAGGCCAAAGTGGGAAGGGATTATAAATTTACTAGAGGCCCAAAGCACAACATTCTTGCAAGAATAGGCCTTCTTTCGCCTGGCTGCCAGCACCGGCTTCCCTCTGGCACCTGGGACCCGGGCTTCCCTCGCAGCCCCAGCTTCATCTGAATAAATAAATCTAAAGTAATATAGAATTTGTTTAGTCCTTTTCCAGCCTTTAAAAGGAAAAAAAACGTTTTTTCTGTATTTGCCTAGGAAGTAAGCATTCTTTAATTTATTGAAATAATTATATGATACGTTTTTTCAATCAGGTACTTATTTACTTTAAAAAAAGTAGTCTTAATTATGGGAACTGAAGTTTTACTATCTTATGCTAGTGTTTAATACCCTTTTGTCACTTTGAGTGAATAAAGTCTAACACTGTTTAATAATAATGAAGATATGTAATCTTTTGGTAAAATAATTTTTACAATCTTCCCAGGGTTTGAATTTTAAGAAACTTTTATTTGATATAGAATTAGCCATTGGTCATTCCAGTAGGCCCTGAAATGCCTCAGAGATTTGTTTTCTCTTTTTATGAAGGGAAATGTTATACTGAAGGTACATGGGAAGCTTTGCCAAATAAATAATATCTATATTCTATTTTTATATGCCTATCATTAACATAGATTCTGATATGCTTTCACTTATAACTATTACTATTTACAATATTGTAGAATATTGTGTTTTGCAGAAAAAGACAACATTTCATTATAATCAAAACCATAACTGTCTCAGTTTAAATCTCTTCTTGTCATTTAGAGATAGTCACTGTTTTGTTGTAATGCATTTGGAAGAATGGTACATCTCCTGAGGGATTCATGGAAAGGACTCTGACGTATTCAGATCATCCCCTTTAAACTGGATGAAAATTATTAGAACTTGCCCTAACTGCTTTGGATCAGTGGGTAGAGCATCGGACTGCAGACCGATAGATCCCAGGTTCGATTCCAGTCAGGGGCATGTACCTTGGTTGTGGGCACATCCCCCGTAGGAGGTGTGCAAGAGGCAGCTGATCTATGTTGTTCTCTCATCAAAGTTTCTAACTCTCTATCCCTCTCCCTTCCTCTCTGTAAAAAAATCACTAAAATAGATTTTTTAGAATAAATCTTTATTGTTCAGATTATTACAGATATTCCTTTTTATTTTTCCCCATAGCTCCCCTCCACCTGATTCCCCACCCCACCCCATCCCTTACCCCCCGCCCCCACTGTCTTCATCCATAGGAGTAAGATGTTTGTCTAATCTCTTCCCGCACCCCTCACACCTGCTTCCCCTGAGAGTCATCAGTCCACTCCCTTTCTATGTCCCTGATTCTATTATATTCACCAGTCCATTCTGTTATTCAGATTTTTATTCGCTTGATTTTTAGATTCACTTGTTGGTAGGTATGTATTTGATGTCATTTTGTTGTTCATAATTTTTATCTTTACCTTTTTCTTATTCTTTCTCTTTTTAAAGAATACCCTTCAGCATTTCCTGTAATCCTGGTTTGGTAGCGATGAACTCCTTTAGCTTTTTCTTGTCTGTGAAGCTCTTTATCTGACCTTCAACTCTGAATGATAGCTTTGCTGGGTAGAGTAATCTTGCTTGTAGGTTCTTGCTGTTCATCACTTTGAATATTTCTTGCCACGCCCTTCTGGCCTGCATAGTTTCTGCTGAGAAATCAGCTGACAGTCGTATGGGTACTCCCTTGTAGGTAACTAACCGTTTTTCTCTTGCTGCTTTCAAGATTCTCTCTCTGTCTTTTGCCCTTGGCATTTTAATTATGATGTGTCTTGGTGTGGTCCTCTTTGGATTCCTTTTGTATGGGGTTCTGTGCGCTTCCTGGACTTGTAAGTCTATTTCTTTCACCAGGTAGGGAAAGTTTTCTGTCATTATTTCTTCTAATAGGTTTTCAGTATTTTGCTCTCTCTCTTCTTCTGGCACCCCAAAATTTCGGATATTGGTACGCTTGAAGTTGTCCCAGAGGCTCCTTACACTATCTTCATATTATTGGATTCTTTTTTCTTTTGGTTTTTCTGGTTGGGTGTTTTTGTTTCCCCATATTTCAGATCTTTGGTTTGATTCTTGGGGTACGTTGATCTACAGTTGAGTTTCTGTATAGTCTTTATTTTAGACAGTGTATGCTTCATTTCTGACAGGTCCTTTTCCATTTTTTTTGGCATTCTCATTAAGGTCCTTGAAGGTCTCACTAAGCTCCTCAGAAGTGTCATCAAGTTTCTCGGCGATTTTTAGAAGATTCTTGAGTAACCTTATAAGTGTGGTTCTGAACTCTATGTCGTCCAGTAGTTTGCTTTCCTCCATTTCTTTCATTCGTGACATGTTTCTTTGTTTCCACATTTTGGCTGCTTCCCTGTGTTGATGTAGTGGCTTTGTGTGGTAGGTGAGCTATAGGGGGCAGTAGCTCAGCCTCCCCAATCACCTGATGTGACGCTCTTGGTACACCCCTTTGTGGGCTGAGTGCAAAGTCTTGGTGTAGTTAAGTCTTAATTGCTGTTGGTGCGCTGGGAGGAATTGACCTCCAGGCCAATCGGCTGTGAGGACTCGCTGTGTCTATAAAAACTGCTGTGCTGGAGACACGCTTATGGTGCAGGACTTGTTTGAGTGGGGCTTTGGTGCTCGCTGAGTCTGCCTCTTGAATGTGTCACTTATGGATGTGAGGAGTTGAAATTTGGTTTCTCACACTGACCACTAGGTATACTGGCTTCTGGATCTCCAATGGGGTGCAGGTCAGCTATTGTCTGAGTCCACCCAGCAGGAGCTACGGCGAGAGCTACAGTTTTCTCCTCTTTGCTTGGGTTTGGAGGTTTTGGAGCTGTCTGATCCGGGCTGCAAGTTTGTTAGGTTAAGCTGCAATATGGCAGTCCATTCATATGCAAAAGCCGCTGCTTGGAGCTTGGGTGGGTTTGTAGGTTGTGTGGGGTGGGGTCTCAGGGTGTCACTAGGCTAGGGCGTGGCAAACAGCAATGGCTGCTAGTTAGCTGACTCTGTGTTTCCTACTGTGTCCCGTCCTGTGCCCCAGCTCAGATAAACAATTATTCCTGTGCACAGCTCTGCAAGCAGAGCCCCCTCACTTTCAGACCCGATAGCAGACAATCCAGCTCCTCCCCGTAGGAGTTTGGGTCCCCCACGTCTCCCCAGAAACTGTATTTCAGAGTAATCGGGGGCTTGTCTCCCCTTTGGCTTGTAAAAAGCAAAGCCTGCCGCCAGCCCAGATCCCGCACCTCTGTACCTCAGCTTTTCAGTGCTTGTGCATGTCTCAGTGCTCTTTTCTCTTTCCTTCTAGTTGTAGAACTTCCACTCAGCCAGCTTTCCCGTGGTTCTCAGTGATAGACGTTTTGTCTTTTAGTTGCAGTTTAAATTGTTGTGCGAGGCAGCAGTTTAGGTGTTTACCTACGCGACCATCTTGGATTCTCCCCTTAAACTTTCGAAGACAGAGCTAGGAGAAAAAACTGTACTCTAAAATAGATATTTTTTTAAAAGACTATTATTAGAACTCTAGACTATCTGAATTTATAGAAATACTATCAGGTAAAATTGGGGGTAACCAAAAAATTGATTATGCGACTAAGTGAACTCAAAATAATCATATAGTTTTGTAACTTTTGTTGAAAGTGTTGCTAATTCTTAAACTTTTTTGTTTTTCAGATATAGGGAAGCATTTTTAAAGCAATTTGGTAAAGTATATATTTTTCTCCCTACCTGATCCCTCCAGAATGTGGTAATTCTTAATGAATGAGTCATGGCAGTACATTTCTTTGAATGAATTCAGTTTCCAGCTGTGGCCTTAGTAACCAAGATGTGGACTGCCAGGTCTAATGTACCTGGGTTCAGACTATCACCAGAAAGTTTTAAGGAATTAAACCAATACAACCCTCTTAGATAAAGCCTAGTATGTTGCTTTGTCACATCATTCATGGCAGTCTTTCCAGGGAAGGAATGAAGGTTACTTTCCTGAAAACTGGCAAGGAAGGCATCTTGAGACATCATTGGAGTGGTCCTCAAGAACTTGAGAAATTCACCCAACTCTTCAGGTATTGCAGGCAAGCCTGATGGTAACTAGGTGGCTTAGCTTCTTTGCCTTTTGAGATTAATTAAAGCTTGACCATAAGATTCCAGGAAAGATCTACTTAAAAAGGTGGGGAGCTATGTGATCAAGTGTTATTGTATTGTGTTTATGCAAATGTCTGGCCAAATTGTAACTGGACTTAATACAGTACATAAATTAGTCTTAATTGGGATCTTTAATAAAAATGAGGGTGATTGGGGGTGGGTGTTGTGTTTCAATAGGGAATTATTAGAACTGAAATGATTCTTTCTTCTGTAATTCTTGCATTCTATCTTTTGCCCAATAATACTAAAATTTATAACACAGTTTTTCTCCACCACTTAACAAATCCTACTCATACATAGGGAATACAACCTCTAGACACCATTGCTACCTCCTTATGTGCCCGGGCCTTACTGTCCTTCTGACAGAGAGCAAGGATATCTTGGCCCTGAGAGAAATTGGCATCCCTCCTCAGTATGAAGCAATTTCAGAATAGACTCTATGCCCCTTTCTTATGACAGAATTCAGAGCCAAGACTCCTGAGGGGATGTGGTAGGCAGTTATATAGACATAAGCAGAGCAAGGATGATGGGTCACCTGGAGAAGAAATGGATGAGACATGCTTCTCACCACTCCAACTTCTCTGAAGGTAGCAATGGAGGAACCTCTGTAGAACAGACCTTTAATTTTGCTTATTCGGAGTTGGGACAACTATGTATGGCACATATATAACTATTCTATTTATTTTGAGAAAAAGGTCACAAATGGGGACCTTTATATGTTGGGACACACTGTCCTGGAAAAGGATGCAGGGATGTTTTCTCTAAAAGTTGCTGCAATATCTTCCTGTGGTGAGTGTCTGACTTTTAATGAGTTATTATTGTCTTTAAATGTCTAATAACTACAATATGAATTGTTCTGATAATTTCACCCTCCCTTACCGTAATGTACATGCTAAGCTGCAGGCTGATTGATTTCTGAAATGTGGGATAACTGTTTATATATCCCTGCCAACAGCACTGGGGAGCCCTGTTTCTTAGAACTACAGACCATTTTTAAGCCCAGAAACATCACAGGGTCTGAACCAAAAGAGACCTTCTCACAGCTCCAGCACTAAACTTCAGTGATGATCTCCACGTGTGGAGCCCTGATGAATATATTACTTTAACCATTATTCTCATGTTGGTAATGGTAGACTTTCCTAATGTGGAAGTGACCCGACTGACTTATAGCATGGTAAAAGCCCTGAATGTCACTTCCAGGGCTATACATGACATAATAAATCAAAAGCTGAGATAAGTCGGAAATACATTTCTAGGGAGTCGAACAGCAGTAGATTTTTTGCTGTTGCGGCATAACCGTGGTTGTGAGGAATTTAAAGGAATGTATTGCTTTAATATTTCTGACAACTACTGATAGAAACAACAATCAACTAATTAGGGAAACCATTTCCAAGGTCAAACAACATGAAGGGTTTTGTTTTGTTTTGTTTTGTTTTTGTAATCCAACCTAACTTCCTGGCTACTTAACCTGTTTGGGTTACAGGAACTCTTTAATTGTCCTCTTGTTTATTTTGTATAGCCTGGTTTCTTGCTGCTGTACTTTTACAGGCATTTTTAATGCCTTCCTCTTTTTAGATCCTGCATTCACTGTATTCCATCCCCAAGAACTGCTATCAAGGCAGAAGCAAATGCAGTCTAGTAGGATGGGTTTTTTCATCTAAAACTAATCTCATAGATATAGATGATACAGTAGTGGGGAAATGAGAGGGGCAGAAATAGAATGTTGGGGATCAGCTAGAATGGTAAGAAATATTAATCATGCCCTGTTAGCTGTGATTGTTTTGTTCTGATTTAAGAAGGCACATTTTAACCTGGCTGTAAGTTGCATGTGGGACCTGGTAGCTCATCTGCAAATGTGGCCCATCCTTTCCATGCAGGAGGTGCCTGTTATCATGGAAAGATTAGCAACCTTATTGAGACATCAGAGGCACCAGCCCTTTGAAGACCCCTAGACCTTGCATACCCATAGGCCTTTTCAAATCTCCAGCCCACATTACCTGTAAACTGCCTATGAGAACCATGCCATGTCCCCAGATACCCAAGGCCTTGTTATCAATACAGACACTCAGGGCCTTGTTATCAAGACAAAGTCTGTGCCTAAATGGAATGCTCAAGGACTCTGAGCCTATGAATCCTAATCTGGCCAAGATACCATGAGATAGTGCAAAGACACATGGTACACTGTGCCCTTCTGTAGCCAGTATGATTGGTGTCACTGTTGGAATTAATCCTTCTTTGTCTAAATGGTTTAAAAGTACTTTACTGACCACCTACTTGGCTGGAGTGAGGAGAGAGAGCAGCTAGGGTGAAGTGTGTGAAAAAGTCTGCTAGAGAGAGCAGCTGGGCAGGAGAGACAGGAAAAGCTGCTGAGCCAGAGAGCTCAGATACCGCTCTGATGTGAGGCAGAGAGTCTAGGAGGCAGTGTGCGGCTGTTCAGATAAAGCTGTGGGTACAGAGACTGATGCTATTTCATTGGAAAGAGATTCATTTACCACCTGGAGTCCAGCTCCCTGCCTGTACGGACTTTGCTGTGAGGACTGTTCTTGTCTGATGGCTATATGACCACTGGCTTCAGCAATAAAGACTCCTTCTACACACCCACAACCTCTCATTGGTGTCTCTTTCTAAGACCCGGAGTTCTAGGAGGTCCAGCCGAAGGCAGGTGGACTTGGACCCAACAGTAACCTATTGTTACTGTCAGCAGAGGATAAAGGAGGAACTTGGACTAAGTTCCCAAGAGTTAGGACAGTGGGCAGGGTCAAGTAGGAACCAGCCTGGCATAGTCAAATGGGAGAACTTAGAATACATTGACTCACAGCCACTCAGAACAACTCAGAGCTAGTCAGACCAGCAGAGCTGTGTGGTGCTCTTGCTGCTGACTCTGACATGATTCATTTGGCACACCCTTTTGCCTACTTCGCCATATAATCTTTGTCTTTCTACCAAATATAAGAAGCTGTTTTATGGTGGGGGTAGAGCAGATATTTGTGTGGATGACCTGCTGCTCGCCCATACTGCTGGCATTATTAGAATAAACACTCATATATGTTACACCTCTGTCTCTGTTGAATTGGCTCAGGTAGTGACAAAAAGCCGGGATCCATTGATTGTCCGGTCAGAAGAATTAAATTGATTTAATTCCCTTCAGCTGATGAGTAACCTGAATCTGAGTGTAAAATAAAATTCTTTGCAGCTGTGTAGTTTGTGATACAAGCTTTAACTGGAATATCCTTCAGTACCTTTTTCTGTTTATCCTCCCTTTGTACTTAGCACTAAGCTTCTCTGCCATTCATGAATTTCCATTCAGGGAAGTGTGTTGGAGAAGGTAATCTTCCTTATGCACTAAATTTTGGATATAATGGACTAACTTGGGTGAGGGGTTTTCCATTAAAGCTAAAAATCCATCCTATCTAATAATCTAATAAAGAGGTAATATGCAAATTGACAATCACTCCAATACACAAGATCGCTGCCCCTGAGTGGACAAATATGGCCACCCCCATGTGGACACTAGGTGGCTGCCACAAGATGGCCAGCAGGGGAGGGCAGTTGGGAGATACCAGGCCTGCCAGGGAGGGCAGTTCGGGGAGATCAGGCCAGCAGGAGAGGGCAGTTGCGGGGGGAGGGACGCAGGCCTGCAGGGGAGGGGAGTTATGGGGAACCAGGCCAGCAGAGGAGGGCAGTTAGGGGTAACTAGACCTGCAGGGGAGGGCAATTGGAGGGACCAGTTCTGCAGGGGAGGGCAGTTAGGGGGACCAGGCCTGCAGGGTAGGGCAGTTGGTAGAACCAGGCTCTCAGGGGAGGACAGTTGGAGAGACCCAGGCCTACAGGGAAGGGCAGTTGGGGGCGACCGGATCTGCAGGGGAGGGCAGTTGTGGGCGACCGGGTCTGCAAGGGGAGGCAGTTGGGTACAGTCAGGCCAGCAGGATAGCAGTTAGGCATCAATCAGGCTGGCAGGGGAGTGTTTAGGTGTGCTCAGGCTGGCATGCAGAGTGGTTAGGGGTAATCAGGCAGGCATGCAGTCAAGTGGTTAGGAGTCAGCATTCCCAGATTGTGAGAGGCGTGTCCGGTGGTTGGACATCCCCCAAGGGGTCGCAGATTGGACAGGGTGCAGGCTGGACTGAGGGACATCACCAACCTCATGCATGAATTGCATGCACCGGGCCTCTAGTTATATAATAAAAAATTCTCCAAATTAATGTTAAAAACTGACAAACTAGTTTACCTAATTTTACTTAGGTAGATACTGTGTAATTAAAGTTCAGTTTAATTTCACACAAAAGAGTTTTCTATATGTGTTATTATAATTTTAAATTTATACTAGTAAATGTGTCCATTCACCAGTCACCTGGGTGAACAAATACACTCATCTGGGGTGTAGCTTAGTTGACATGGGGACATTGGTGGAAAGCCTTAAATCTGCAGAAAGTCATGCTATGTGAGTGCACAACATAGTATGATCATGTGTTAATTATTCACATGATCCACAGTTGTAGATATATAATTATATGAGCAAAATTTAAGTATCTACAGTTGTAAATATATAATTATGTGAGCAAAATTATTAGAGTTTTCCCTATGTATGGCCTATTCACTAAAATTGGCTTTAAAAATGCTGACTCAAAAACAAAAAATATCCTGTTACTTTAATTATAAGCAAATCTTTCTTAAAAGCATTTAAAATTTAAGAGGATGTTAATGTCCACATATGACATACAGACTAGAAATTCTGTCCATTAAATCTGAAGTCTGTTAAAACAAGGACTTACTGTACATATTTATCTTCTGCTGCTTCTTAAATGTGTGTGGATGGAGGTGTCTGCCCTTTTTTCTTCTTCTGATGCTTCTTAAGTGTGCTGATGAAAGTAAGCCTTTCGCTTGGCAAACTCTAAGTAGGAAATCTATTCCAGCAAAAGTGAATGATACCATATGACTTTCAGTTTTGCCCAGATATTATTCAAAACTGAAACATCAAGAAAGAAATTCCCATAAGGAGAAATTACTATTTTCTTTTCTTTTAGGGAACTATAATTTTTAAGTTGTTTACTCTTACAAACTAATACTTCCTTCTATTTTACAAATTATTTTCATTGATTTCAGAGAGGAAAGGAAAGGGAGAGAGAGGTAGAAACATCAATGATGAGAGAGAATCACGGATCGGCTGCCTTCTGCATACCTAATATTGGGGATCAAGCCAGCAACCCAGGCAATATGGTTACCACAGAGGAAGATGCTTTTTCCCAGCCAGGAATATTATGGTCCCTCAGAGGAAGATTAGGTGACCCCACAGGAAAATGGATTCCCCACATCAAGGTGAATTGTGCTTATGTAAAGATGTATTCCGTCACAGGAAAGTGCATTTCCAGGACAGAAGCTGTATTCCCCTAGGAGAAGGTGAGTATCCTCACAAAATGTTGTTTTTACCAAAAGAAAGGATTCCCACGCAGGAGATGTGTTCTCCCCACCCCAGGAATATGAAGCAGAGCCAGCATTCCTTGGCTAAGGCTGGATTGGTCTGATGTAAGAGGTAGAGGGTAAAGGTAAGCGTTTGGTAGAGATAAGGAGGACTTAGGAGGTTCTCAAGGGGGGCTCTGTTAGAGTGGCCGCGATT
Source organism: Corynorhinus townsendii (assembly GCA_026230045.1). Taxonomy (NCBI): domain Eukaryota; kingdom Metazoa; phylum Chordata; class Mammalia; order Chiroptera; family Vespertilionidae; genus Corynorhinus; species Corynorhinus townsendii. The sequence continues at coordinate 2,813,219 of JAPDVU010000016.1, forward strand.
AAGAGAGTTCAGTAACAGTAAAAGAATTCACCTTAGCCTCATTGTATTCCTTTGCTGTGTAGGAAGAGGTAATTTTATGGTTCTTCTGTGTCTCAGCAAAGGCAGAAGCATTCTCCTCCTGGGACTAGCCTCGGGTTCTGAAGGCACTCAGAGACGGACAAAATGTGAATTATTAGAAAGATAAAGACAATGAGCATCCAGAAATACCAGAGCATAAAGATAACTTAAGTATTAGTGTAAAGAATAATCTAACAGGGTGTTTCTGAATGTCTTGGCACAGGTTGATCAGCCAGGTCTGTTGTCTTTTTGAGGGTCATCTGCAGGGGATTTTTCTGGTCAGAGGGCACCTTCTACTCAGGCTGGGCATACCTCACCTGTGTGGGCTGCTTTCAAACAGGAGTGCTGAATCCAGCTGTTCACTCCTGCAACTTTGAGAGCTGTGGGGGTGGTTAGTATGACTGGATAGGGCCCCTTCCAAATTGGCTCAGGGGCTCTTTATTTTCCAGGATTTTACCCAAACCTAGTCTCCAGGTTTACAAGGATGTACAGCTGTTCCTGGATAAATGGGTTGTCAGTCAGGAACCCATCTGTGGATCTCAAAGACAGTTTTCCCAAGTCCTTGTACTTGCTTCTGGATTTTTAAATTTCCTATTTGTTGTACTATCTCTGCTACAAAGGCTGAGCCATTATGAGACCCTATGGTCAGAGGCACTCCATACTGCTGAATATGTCCTTTTCCAATGCCTTAGTGACGTCTCTCGCCTTGCCCGTGTGAGTGGGAAATGCCTCAACCCAGCCTGAAAAGGTGCAAACAAAGACCAGTAGGTATTTTATTTTTCCTCTGCTAGGGCCTACTTCTGTAAAGTCTATTTCTAAGTCCTCAAAGGGAGTTTCCCACAGTGCTGAACTCCTATAGGTCCCACAGAACCCTGTTTGAGGTTGTTCTGCACACAGAGGAGACAATGATGAGAAACTGAGGCAGAAAAGGAGGAAAGACGGGCAATTAGGTAGTATCTGCCTAACAAAGCTTCTAGAGCAGTCTCCCCTATATGAGTAAGTTCATGCTGCTGGAGGACTACCCTATGGGCTAACTGTTCTGGGATGTAGACCCTATGATCTGGGAGAATCCACCAACCTTCCTTTGTTCTTTTGTCCCCTTCTTGCTGGGCCCGTTCCTCCTCCTGAGGAGTATACTCTGGAGATTCAGGTAAGTTTGGGAACAACATGATCCATGCTGGTGCTGCTTGTTCTTTGGCAGCCTGCTTTGCTCTCGCGTCAGCACGCTGGTCTCCTTCCGACACTGAGTCTTTCCCTTTCTGGTGACCTTTGCAATGGATATTGGCTATTTCTTTGGGCTCCCAAACTGCTTCTAGCAACTCTGAAATGTCATTTTTATTTTTTATTCATTTTCCTCCCGCCGTCAGGAGCCCCGTTCCTTGTATATAGTGCCATGAATATGCAGGGTTGTGAAGGCATAATGTGAATCAGTGTAGATGTTGGCACGCTTATCCTTACTTCAATATGTAGACGACCCCCTACTAGCCAATTGAGGTCTAAGGCTATGGCAAGGGCTCAAAATTCTGCCCTCTGTGCTGACCAACCTTCAGGCAGGGCCTGTGCCCCAATTGTCTCAAAGTACATTACCACTGCCTACCCGGCTTGTCTTTTTCCTTCATCTCAGAAGCTACTGCCCTCTGTGAACAATAGTAAGTCCAGATTCAGCGGGGGCTTATCTGTTAGGTGTGGCCAGCTAGAGTAAACCTCCTCTAGGACTTCCAGGCAGTCATGCTCAGGGGCCCCTCAGCAATGGTTAGAAAGGTAGCAGGATTAAGAGTCCTTACTGCTTGTAGTCATACCCTTGGATTTTCACATAATAACCCTTGGTATTGAGTAACCCCAGCATGACTTAGCCAGTGCTGCCCCTTAGCTTGCATTAGGGTCATAACAGACAGAGGTACTTTTACATTTAAGTTTGTCCCTAGGGTAAGTTTATCTGCTTCTTTGACTAATAACGCCATGGCTGCAAGGGCCCTGAGACTCAGGAGCCACCCGGAGGTAACTGGGTCCATCGACTTGCAGAGATAGGCTACTGATCTTTGCCAAGGTCCAAACTTGTGGGTTAGAACTCCATGGGCTACCCCGCTCTTCTCATGTATGAAAAGATTAAAGTCCCACTTCACTTCTGGTACCCTAGTGCTGGGGTCTCAGTGAGTTTTGTCTTTATGGTGATGAAGGCTTTCTTCTGCTCAAGGCCCCCTTCTGTACAAGGTGCTTCTGCTCGAGGCCCCCTTCTGTACAAGGTGCCTTCTCTTCCCCCTTTAGAGCTTCATAGAGAGTCTTTGACAGGTCTGAAAACCTTGGGGTGCAGATTAGACACAACCCTGCTGCCCCCAAGAACTCCGGAATCTGCCTCAGGTGCTAGGGACTGGGATGGCACATACTGCCTGCTTTCTTTCAGTCCTTAGCTTTTGTTTCCATTGGGTGATTCAGAAGCCTAGGTATTTTCTTCCTTCTGACAAATCTGTTCCTTTTTCTGGACACTTTGTAACCTATTTCAGTTAACAGTCTAATGAGGGCTCTCGTCCTCTCTCAGCACTTAGCACATGTGGAGCTGGCTAGTAGGAGGTCAACTACATATGGAAGTACAACACACCCCAAGTCCTGTCCTGGGAACTTAGAAAGATTAGATGCTAGTGGTCCACTAAAGAGAGTAGGGGAGTTCTTGAATCCTTGTAGAAGTCTGGTCCAGTTGAACTGCTCCTTGTCCCTCATAATTCAGTTTTCCCACTCAAAAGAAAAAGAAGCTGGCTGAAAGGGGCTAAAAACAAAATTACAGGACGATCACAATTGTGTACTTGTTCTGGGTATCAAGTTATGCTACAAAGCCATTGCTAACAAAAGAGCTTCCTATTGGCACAAGAACAGACATACTGACCAATGGAACAGTACAGAGACCCCAGAAATCACCCAGAGCCATTATGCTCAATTGATATTTGACAGAGGGTACATGGGAATACAATGGAGTGAAAACAGTGTCTTCGATTACTGGTGTTGGCGAAATTGGACAGATATGTGCAGAAAAATTAAGCTGTATCACAACTTACACATATAATAATATTAATCGAGCACAAGAGCTTGAGTGGATTTCTGTATTCTCTGTTATGTTCCATTGGTCTATGTGTCTGTTCTAGCACCAGGAACAGGCATTTTTGAGAACCAGTGGCTTTGTAATATAGCTCAGTGTCTGATATTGTGATATATCCAACTTTGCACTTCTCTCTCAGGATCGCTGCGGCTATTCGGGGTCTTTTCTAATTCTATATGAATTTTTGGAGACTTTGTTCTAGGTGTGTGAAATATCCCCTTGTTATCTTAATGGGGAGTGCATTGAATCTGTAGATTGCTTTGGATAATACGGTCATTTTAATGATGTTGATTCTGCCAATCCATCAACACGGTGTATTCGTTCTCATTTGTCTTCCTCTATCTCTTTTTTCAACACCCTGTAGTTTTCCAAGTACAGTTTCCAAGTACAGTACTTTTACTTCCTTCCTTAAGTTTATTCCTAAATATCTTATTTTTTTTTTTGTAATGGTAAATTGGATTTTTTTTTGTTTAGTTTCTGTTTCTGTGAGTTCATTATTGGTATATTAAAAAAGCCATAGATGTCTAGGTGTTAATCTTGTATCCTGCCACCTTGCCAAATTCATTTGTTAAGCCTAGTGATATTTTTGTTTGTTAATTTTATGGAGTCTTTGGGGTTTTCTATGCACAATATCATGCTATTTGCGAATAATGATAGTTTCACTTCTCTTCCAGTTGCGATCCCTTCTTTTTCTTCCTCCCTGATTGCTATGGCTAGCAATCCAGTACAGTATCATACAGTAATCATGAAAGTTGGCATTGCTGTCTTGTTCCTGTTTGTAGGGGAAATGGTTTTAGTTTTTGCCCATTGAGTATGATGTTGGCTGTAGGTTTGTTATACTGTATATGGCCTTTATCATGTTGAGTTATGCTCCCTCTATTAGCACTTTGCTGAGAGTGTTTGACAAAATCGGGTGTTGTATTTTGTCCAATGCTTTTTCTGCATTTATCAATATGATCATGTGATTTTTAACTTTCAATGTGTTTATGTGATGTATCACGTTTATCGATTTGCAAATATTGTACCAGCCTTGCACCACTGAAATAAATCCCACTTGATCATGGCATATGATCCTTTAAATGCATTGCTGGATGAGACTTGCTAATAATTTGTTGAGTATTTTAACATCTGTGTTCAACAGGGATATTGGACTATAATTCTATTTCTGTTGTGTCTCTGTCTGGTTTTGGAATTAGGATAATGCTGGCCTCATAAAAAGTGTTTGGAAGTGTTCCTTCCTCTTGGGTTTTCTGAAAGAGTTAGATGACTTATAGGTATTAGTTCTTTTAATGTTTGGTACAACTCCCCAGGGAAGCCATCTATACCTGGGCTTTTGTTTGGCGGGAGTTTTTTTTATTACTGCCTCTATTTCATTAGTTGTTATTAGCCTATTCAGCTTTTTGATTCTTCCTGATTCAGTTTGGGGAGTTACTATTTGTCAGGGAATGTGTCTATCCCCTTCCTCTTTTCTACCTTGTTGGCATATACTGTAGTTGTTCCTAAGTACTTTCTTACAACCCTTTGTATTTCGGTGGCTCCAGTGGTTATTTCTTCACTTTTATTTCTTTTTTAAGTTCTTTATTGATGAAGGTGTTACATATGTGTCCTTATTCCCCCATTACCCCAAAAGGCCCCACTCATGCCCTCACTCCCCTGTTGTCTGTGTCCATTGGTTTGGCTTATGTGCAGGCATACAAGTCCTTTGGTTGATCTCTCCCCCTTACTCCCACCCTCCCCTTCCTTCCCTCTGAGGTTTGAAATTTCTGATTTTACTTGGGTCCTCTATCTTTGTTCCTTGATGAATCTGGCTAATGGTTTCTCAATTTGGTTAATCCTTTCAAAGAACCAGCTCCTCTTTTCATTGATTTTTTTTAGTCTATATGTTATTTATTTCTTCTGTAATCTTTATCATTCCATTCCCTCTACTTAACTTGAGCTTTTCTTGGTTTTCTCTTTCTAGTTCGCTAAGTTGTAGGGATAAATTGTTTATTGCTTATTTTTCTCATGTTTTTTGAGATATGCCTCTAGTGCTATGAACTTCCCTCTCAGGACTGCTTTCGCTGGATCCCAGAGATTTTGGGTTGTTGTGTGTTCATTTTCATTTGTTTCCAGGAAGTTTTTTATTTCTTTCTTGATCTCATTGGTAAGCCAGCATTGTTTGCTAACATGCTATGTATCCTCCAAGTGTTTGTATGATTTTACTCTCGTTGACTTCTCATTTCATCCCACTCTGAACTGAGGGATGCTTGATATGATTTCAGTCCTTGAACTTGTAGAGACTTGTTGTGTGTCCTAACATGGGGTTTATTTTTGTGAATGATTATGGGGACTTGAGAAGAATGTATATTGTGCTACATTATTGTGAATCTACACTAATAAAAGAGGAACATGCAACTTAACCATCACACCGCTACACCCACCAGCCATCAGGAGGGAATATGCAAATTAGAAGGAGAAAGATGGTGGCTGCCCAGCTGCTCCAGGTGTGGAGTGGCTGGGCGGGCAGGACTCCTGCTATGAGAGGAAGGGCAGGGGCAAACGGGAAGATGGCAGACCCCAGCTTGAGTCTGTAGCCAAGACAAAGACAGCAGACTCTGGCTGGAGTCTTGAGCAAAGATGGCAGACTCCAGCCTGAGTCTGCAGGGAAGTCGAAGGCAGCAGACTCCCGCCAGAGAGAAGGCCTGAGTCCCAGGTGCCGGAGGAAAATTGGTGCTGGAAGCCAAGGGAAGGACGGCATATTGCACAAATCTCTTCATGCAGTGGGCCTCTAGTTATTCTATAAATGTCAATTAAATCCATCGGCTCCTCTGTGTCCTTTAGAGTGTCTGTTTCCTGGTTATGTTTTTGTCAGAATAAACTCCCATACTATGACTGTGTTGTTCTCAGTCTCTCGGTTAAATTCCTCTAGTCCTCTCTATATATTTAGTTGCTCCTATGTTGGGTGCATACCTGTTTACCAGGGTAATATCCTATTGTTGGGTCAATTCCTTTGTATTATGTAGTGTTATTTGTGGTCTCCTGTGGTGGCCTTCATTTTACAGTCTATTTTGTCAGATATATTTATTTCTACTCCAGATTTTCTTTTCCATTTGCATGGAACATTTTTTCCATCCCTTCACTCTCATCCTGTGTGTGTCTTTTGTTGTATGATATGTCTCCTTGGACAGCATATAGTTGGGTCATGTTTCTGTATCCATTCCGGTACCCTACACCTTTTGATTGAAACATTTAGTCCATTTATAGTAAGGGTTATTATTGATCGGTACTTCTTTATTGACATTTTAGTTCTGTATCCGTAGGTTTCCCTATCATTTCTTCTTCTCATTATTGCCGTCCCTTTAGGATTTCTTGTAATTCTGGCTTGATGGTGTTGTACTCCTTTAGACTTTCTTTGTCTGGGAAGTTCTTTTGTTAACCATCTAGTTTGAATTACAGCCTTGCTGGATATGGTCATCTTGGTCTCAGATCCTTGCTTTCCATTACCTTGACTACTTCATGCCATTCCCTTCTGGCCTGTAGAGTTTCCGATGAGAAATCAGGTCAGCCTGATGGGTACTTCTTTGTAGGTAACAGATTTATTTTCATTTGCAGCCTGGGTTCTCTGTAGTTAAGTTTTGGCATTTTAATTATGATGTGTCTGGGTGTGGGCCTGTTTGGGTTCTTCTTGTTTGGAGTTCCCTGTTCCCCCCGCACATCTGTGATATTTTCCTTTACCAGGTTAGGGAAGTTCTCTGCCACTGTTTCTTCAAACACCTTCTCTATGCCTTTCTCCCTTTCTGCCTCTTTGGGCACACCAGCTATTCTAATATTGTTACCTTGCAGGTAGTCCCTACAGCTCCCATAAACCGTTCTCCTGCTTTTTAATTCTTTTTTTTTTCTTCTTTGTGGTATTCTCATTAGTGATATTTTCAAGTCTGACTTCTAATTCACTGATTCGATCCTCAGCTTCCCCTAATCTGCTGTGTATTTCTTGTAATGTGTTCTTTATTAGTGTTATGTGATTTTTTTAAATCTAGGACTGTTCCTTTATCATAGTTATTATATATTTTTTCATTCTGTTGAGCATTTTTACCATCATTACTCTGAACTCTGAGTCAGATAAATCTCTTATCTCTGCTTTATTTGTCTCTTCTGCTGGAGAAACCTCTAGTTCTTTCATTCGGGGTTTTTTGTTTCCTCATTTTGGCTTTCTGTTTGGGTTTGTGATAATGATTTAGGAGTTCGGTAGGTCTTCCACACCTCTCAGTCTCTAGTGCAGGACAGTGTTAAAGGCTGTTTCTGACTAATTAGGTCAGGCAAAGCCCCAAAGCCTCCAGAGACTGCCTCTGTCTACAGACGGATAGGATTCCAGCTTGAATTGCCCCGTTGGAGGCAATCGTCTAAGAGTGTGGTGAGAGATTTTTTGAACAAGGCATGGCAGTGGCTTCTGCTGGAGACCAGTTGTCAATTTTACTGTGTTCTGTCGCCTCAGGACACAGTGTCTTCCAATAGCGGGTGTCAGCTGTCTTACCCCCAGACAAGGCAAATGTTTGTGTGGGAAATATGTTCTCCTCTGCATGAGGGAATGACTCCACCAAGGAAACCTGTGGTGTCTGTCATCTGAGCTCCATCGCCCAAGTACCCGTTCCTGGCTTCTGCACTCACAACTCCAGTCCACTTCAAGTTCCCTTTGCCAGGGTACAAGGTGGGCTCCAAAGGGAAATTTGTGTGTTGGCCCTTTAAGAGGGTACCTGAATTTCCAGCCATCTCTCCGTTCCAGACAGCCCCTGCTGCTTTTCACAGCCAGATGTTATGTGGGTACCCTTCTCAGCTCTGGTGCTCTCCACTGGAAGCCCAGCTTGGAGATTAGACCCCAGTGTTCTCAGTGGCAACCCTCAGTGCTGAGATATCTCTGTGGGACCTCAGTTGCCGTTTGTGGGTGTCAGGCCAGGCCTTACTTGCCTCCTCCCCTCCTACCAGTGTGTATGTGGTCTCTACTTTCGGTCCTTGGGTGTCAGGGTTCTCTCCTGTGAGTTTGCCGTTGATTATTCAGAAAGTCTTTCTGTGTTTTAGTTGTCATATAAGTTTGTTCCTGGGACCATGTCCCTGCAGCCTCCACTTACTATGCAACCATTTTTTATCCTCTTCAGAATCCCTCTTATTTTTAAAGTGCCTGCTAACATTTGTGTCCAATAGGCTTCTTTTTCACTTGGTTTCAGGATGGAGTTTTGCATGAAGGCCCTAATGTCCTGTGAGTGCACATTCTGATCAATAGCATCATCAGGAAAAGTGTTTTGAGGCATGATCGATAGGCATCTGAGAACAGAACCTTGATATGTCTCTTACTCTTTCTTTCTGTGTTTGGATCATGATGGAGCCAAACTAAGGCTCTTGTTTCAAGTAGAGTATGGAAGGATACACTCTTGAGTTCAATGTGCGTCCTTCTGCGGAAACCTTGATAAAACGGTGCCCTTCTCTAAAACGTATTAGGATGTTCAGTTATAAGGCCAGAACACATTATAAGGACGAGGCATTATTGTTGATTGAATAATAACTGTAACATGCACATAAATACATAAAGATATAGTGTGTGCTTCTAAGAATTGTATACTTGTTGAAGAAACATGGAGACTAAATAACTAATCTTAATCAATAGAATGTAGGCATGTTATCAAAAGTCTGAAAAGTGATCAATGTGGGTTTAGATGGTATATTTTTACTGAAAACGGGGGTGGAAAGGCACACTTGAAAGAGTCAGGCATTTCAGGTTGCCAAATCACAGCATGCACATAGTTGTGAAAAATAAGGTGAACGTGACTCATTAGAGGCCCGTTACATGAAGTATTATTACAGAGATGTCTAAAATTCTAACATAAATCTTTCACATTAAAATTATGTGGGGAAATTGAAAGTATGGAGAGCAACTGTGTAGTTAAGAAGCATATGCCTCTGCAGTTGAGTATAGATAAGCAGCCTATCCATTTCAATTTTGGATGACCTAGTGAGCAAAGAAAATCAGGAAAGGTTCACTTATGGGCATTAAAGGTAAGAATTAGCACTGAAACATAGTAATATTTATGGGAGATGTAATATTTCTCACATTTTGAAGGAGGTTCAGTGCTCTTCCTATGAGCCATTAAATAACACCGCTAAAGAGCACTATAACCTACATTGCCATCATTACCAAATTAAGGCTGTACCCTTAAGTCAGTCAGCATTAGGAGGGAGCCATGTTAAGTCAGTAATAAACTATAAAAGTGCTAGGGGCCCCGTGCACGCAATTCAAACTCCCATGGGGTCCCTTAGCTTGGCCTGTGCCCTCGTGCAATCTGGGACTCTTTGGGGGATGTTGGAGTGCTGGTTTAGGTCTGACATCTCCTGAAGGATGTAGCAGTGCGCAACACAGCAGGCAGCCGGGGAGGAGCCCGAGCTGGAGCCAGGTGCCGCGCTGGTCCCGCTCATCCCAGCCCCACTGCACCTGTCACCCCTGCTCTGTAGCACTATCGCATAGGAGCCTGTCCGCCCCAGCTGCACTCTCCTGCCTTGAGCTCGGCTTCTGGCTGAGTGACGCTCCCACTGTGGGAGCACACTGACCACCAGGGGCAGCTTCTGCATTGAGCTTCTGCGCCCTGGTGGCGAGTGAGCATCATAGTGACCGGGCATAAGGGCTGCTTAGGCTTTTATATGTACACTAGAGTCCCATTGCATGAAGAGATTCGTGCAATAAGTCTTCCTTCCCTTGGCTGCCAGCAGTGGTTTTCCTCTGGCGCCCGGGACCCAAGCCTTCACTCCAGCCAGAGTCTGCCTTCTTCGTCCACGCTGCAGAGTCCGGAGTCTGCAGTCTTGTCTTCACTGCGGCTCTCTGCTCCTGTAGATCCATTCGCCCCCCCCCCCAACCTCCTTCTCATAGCAGGCATCCTGCCCCGCCATGCCTCCCCATGTCTTGAGCAGCTGGGTGGCCGCCACCTTTGGGCTTCTAATTTGCATACACACTCTAATTGGCTGTACTCATAGTGGGGGTATGGTCAATATACATGTTTGTCTATTATTAGGTAAGATATGTGTGTGTGTGTGTGACTAATTTGGCATGTCCTGTGCCAATAAAATGATACCTTGTCAGTATTAGAATACTAATGGTCTGGTGCCCGGATTCATACACATTGAAAGGAAATTAACTAGAGGAACTATTTTAATACCGCTATTTGCCCTTTATAATAGGAAATCAACCAAATTCACAATTGACAGTGACAGATTGAAACACACGTGCGATGGGCACCAGCGAGAGCTTTATAGGTATCACGCATGCACGAGTCAACTTAGCCTTATGTATATTGGGAGAACAAACTTGCTTATTAGACCTGCTTTCTGATTTAGCTAAACTTTTCCCAGCCCAGTAAAGCACCCTGACGTCTCTTTCAGGTAATTGTCAGCTACACATCAGTAAATATAACACAACACAGGTTATTAATATAGGTCATGCAGGGAGAACAAAGGGTAAAATGTTTAACTGCAGCAGTGTTGGACTATATTCTGTGCCGTGAGAAACCCTGAAGTCATTTTCATGTTCCACCATTTCTTATTTTTTTCAGTCAGGTCAAGTTTCTAATCTTTCTTTATCTCCGTTTTCTGGCTAACAAAGAGAAAACAGGATTCCACCGAGCTTCCTATCTACCTATCCCAGGATTTCTGTGAGGGCCAAATGAGATGAGCCACTGGAGAAGGCTTCACAGACATTTGGTTAGTGTAAAATGTTTCCACCTGGCTATAAAGCAAGTGGTGTTCCAGGGCTGAAGGAACTGCTAGGAGGCTAGTCACTAGGAAGAGGAAGCTGGTCATTGCTATTTGATGTCATCACCCAAATGGAGAGTTAGCCTATTAGCCGTGTGTGTGTGTGTGTGTGTGTGTGTGTGTGTGTGTTTCTGTGTGTATATATACAAATACACACATATATATATATATATTTCCAGTTTGCGTCATATGTACTGGCCGTCAGTCGATGGTCACAGGGATATACCGTAAGTCATTTAGCCACACACACAAACACATGCATACATATATACACATGTATCCAAGTGCACATCGAGAGCATGTGGCTTTTCCGCAGTCCAAAATGTAGGTACGTGAGAAAGTTGATTTTGAAATTAAATGGACATAACTTGGCTCAATGTTGTGGGCTTCTGGGAGCAATTGAGTGTTGTAACCGCAGTGCTAGTAATTCCATACTTGCATAGCAAAGGAATTATTAGTTCTTAGGTGACAGTGCATGGAGCAGTGAATGTAACAGGAATATTAAGGAACTTTTAGTAATGTTGACAAGAGATTGTGAGAAAGAGTGCAAAGTAGAGAAGGGGAAAGTTGACAGGTGCTAGTCAAGCTGTAGGTAGGCACTGATAGATATGTATGTGGACGTCATGGAAATTGCTTGCACTTTGTTCAGAAGTGGGCAGGTTTCCCCCACTGATGGTAGTTTAAGAAATTAAGGAAGATGTACAGGGAGGACAAGATGTCAGAGGACAATACATTGCAGAGTAACATTTTACAGCGCATACAACCATGAGCCTAAATGGAGTCTTAAGAGTAAATTTAAACATTGTCATGCAAAGAGGAAATAAAGGTGTGTTTTGAATTGTTATTTTCCCTTAAAACATTGCTCTCCATTGAAATATCCTCATGTCAGTGTTTTTCCTTTTCAGGTCCGCTGTCACATGGGAGAGAGAATTATGCAAGTGCTCCTTGCAAAGAGCCAATCCCTTCCAGAAGAAATTACCATATGTCTCCTAGAGATGATGATTGCATGACTAGCTATAGGTAAATGAAAACAAAACAGAAGGTCACCTAATGTACACCAGATACTGTTTGTTGTTGAGGTGAAATCCATCCATCATCACACTAAATATTTACCAATGACCAAGTAAGTCGCATGTAGTGTATTCAGACTCTTATGCCACCACCACATCTGTGCATGTCCAAAACATCTTTACTGCCCCTACATAAAAGCTCTGCAGGTAAAGCAGTCACGACCATTCTCTTCCCCGATCCAGCTGCTGTCACACATCTACCAGTATTCTGTCTGTGTTGATGCGCCTGTTTTCCACAGATCATAGTATCAGAATGGAAGAGGACAGGACCTTTTGTGCCTGGCTTGTTTCTGTTAGCATCAATGTTACCAAGGGTCATCCATGTGGCAGTCATCAGTTCATCGCCACTTTTATGGCTGATTAAATGTCCCATTGCAGCTCTAGTGCACACAGCTCCTTTCCCTCTTAATCTGTTGGGGTCGTTGCCACCACAGGACTGCTGTGAGCATTCTTGGACTGCTATTTCAGTAGAAGTTTCCAGTTACTTTTGGGAGCATAACTTAGAGTGGAAATTCAGAATCATATTGTAATTCTGTGATACACGTTTGTTGAAGGAATTTTTATTATTTTCCACAGCATCGGCACCTTGTCACCTTTCTGTTCTTTGTGCACAGGATTTCCCATTGTTCGAAATCCCCAACAGCCCCTGATATTTTCCTCTTCACACATTGGAGCCTACTTAGGAATGAAGTGGTATCTCATTTTGATTTTGATTGGCATTTCCCTGATGAACCATTGTGTTGATCATCTTCTCATGAGCTTGTTAGCTGTTTGTGTGTCTTCTTTGCAGAAATGCCTCTTGAAGCCTTCTGACCCTTAGCATTTCCCTATTTTTGTAGTCAGAGTGTGTACACATTCTGTATCTTAGAAGGTGATTTCAAAATACTTCTGCTTTATTTCCTTAAGTTATTCTAGCAGAGAGGATCCAGGTTCCCGAGTCAGCAAGCATTATGGCCCACCATCTAGGGAGGGTGCAGACCATGACCATGGCCTTGCAGGTTCTCGAGATGAGTACTCCCATAGAAGACACGGGTATTTAAAAGCGTTCCCTCTTTTATCCAGTATCACACTGCTTTTGCTCACTTGGACAGAGTTAATACCGTGTTTTTTACCACAGTGATCATGGTGGCTGTGGCAGCAGTCCTGGTAGAGATCATCCTGAATGTGCAACTGGAGGCTCTTATGGACGTTTATATGAGAGCTATGGTAAGTGACTAGATGACCTGTGTGTAAGTGACAGGATTGCATTTACTCGGCCGCCTTGTGTTACTCTAATTGTACTCCCATTTGCCAAAGGGAGTACTATATGCAGTATGGTTTTTGTATTATGGTGGATATCTTGTAATCTTTTCTTAGTAGCTCATTTGGAACAGTACATGCTTTCCAGGGTGAGGGTTGGCAATCATTTATTTTCCTTATTAAAGAAACAAAGTTCAACATTGTCTTTTTTGTTGTTCCTCACTGAGGATGTTTTTTGCACTGACCTTGGGAGAGTGGGATGGAGGGAGTGGGGGTGAGAGAGGTCTCCATCAATGCGAGAGATACATTGATTGGTTTCCTCAGGAACAATCCTTAACCAGGTCCAGGAAGGGGCCCTGCAACCCAGGGGCATGCCCTTGACCTGGAATCAAACCCGGGATCCTGCAGGGCCAAGGCTGGTACTCCTCCCACTTGTGCATACCAGTCAGGGGGTATTTTAACATCTTTTCATCAGAAGGAGCAGTTGACAGCGTGAAGCATAGGAACAATACAATGGTTAGAATTTCAGCCTGTTTTCAGGAAAATCCGCATTCATATTTATGCATAATCAATTATTTAAATTAAAGCATTATTCTTCAGCTGTATTTTAAATAAAGGTAAGCCTCCTTGCCTACCTCAGCGTTATTGGTATCTTTTTTTCAGCACAGGTAGATAAAGGTGTAGGTTTTCCAAATGTTTAAGACTTTACGATGGTCATGTCATACTGATGTAAACTTATTCCTAAAGAGGTTCAAGTAATCTTATTTTCTCACTGACTTGACAGGAGGCTCAGGTGGAGCGCACCCAGCACGAAGGCCCCTTCTGACTTATGGTGGAAGCAGCTGCTGTGACAGTTATTATAGCCACAGACGGGGCATTTATGATGGGGGGCATGACAACTATTGCAACAGAAGATGGGATCCCTCTGTAAGGGGTCCCAAGCATGGTGCTGGCAGAGAACATGATTCACCATCTATAAAAGTGTGAATTATGCAGGATATTGGGTTCAATTATTCTGGCTCACATGAATGCTTCTCTGTCTGTCTGTCTCCATTCATCTCTCTAAAGAATCAATATTGAAACCCACCATATTAAAACAAATAAAACAAAAGAAAACACAATGCACCCTAAACAGGGTGTCCTGCACTTGACACTACTTTTCTGGAGACCACAACTGAGAAATCCAGCAAAATTCTTCATTCGAATCTGAAGTTTTTTTGTTTCCTCATTTTGGCTTTCTGTTTGGGTTTGTGATAATGATTTAGGAGTTCGGTAGGTCTTCCACACCTCTCAGTCTCTAGTGCAGGACAGTGTTAAAGGCTGTTTCTGACTAATTAGGTCAGGCAAAGCCCCAAAGCCTCCAGAGACTGCCTCTGTCTACAGACGGATAGGATTCCAGCTTGAATTGCCCCGTTGGAGGCAATCGTCTAAGAGTGTGGTGAGAGATTTTTTGAACAAGGCATGGCAGTGGCTTCTGCTGGAGACCAGTTGTCAATTTTACTGTGTTCTGTCGCCTCAGGACACAGTGTCTTCCAATAGCGGGTGTCAGCTGTCTTACCCCCAGACAAGGCAAATGTTTGTGTGGGAAATATGTTCTCCTCTGCATGAGGGAATGACTCCACCAAGGAAACCTGTGGTGTCTGTCATCTGAGCTCCATCGCCCAAGTACCCGTTCCTGGCTTCTGCACTCACAACTCCAGTCCACTTCAAGTTCCCTTTGCCAGGGTACAAGGTGGGCTCCAAAGGGAAATTTGTGTGTTGGCCCTTTAAGAGGGTACCTGAATTTCCAGCCATCTCTCCGTTCCAGACAGCCCCTGCTGCTTTTCACAGCCAGATGTTATGTGGGTACCCTTCTCAGCTCTGGTGCTCTCCACTGGAAGCCCAGCTTGGAGATTAGACCCCAGTGTTCTCAGTGGCAACCCTCAGTGCTGAGATATCTCTGTGGGACCTCAGTTGCCGTTTGTGGGTGTCAGGCCAGGCCTTACTTGCCTCCTCCCCTCCTACCAGTGTGTATGTGGTCTCTACTTTCGGTCCTTGGGTGTCAGGGTTCTCTCCTGTGAGTTTGCCGTTGATTATTCAGAAAGTCTTTCTGTGTTTTAGTTGTCATATAAGTTTGTTCCTGGGACCATGTCCCTGCAGCCTCCACTTACTATGCAACCATTTTTTATCCTCTTCAGAATCCCTCTTATTTTTAAAGTGCCTGCTAACATTTGTGTCCAATAGGCTTCTTTTTCACTTGGTTTCAGGATGGAGTTTTGCATGAAGGCCCTAATGTCCTGTGAGTGCACATTCTGATCAATAGCATCATCAGGAAAAGTGTTTTGAGGCATGATCGATAGGCATCTGAGAACAGAACCTTGATATGTCTCTTACTCTTTCTTTCTGTGTTTGGATCATGATGGAGCCAAACTAAGGCTCTTGTTTCAAGTAGAGTATGGAAGGATACACTCTTGAGTTCAATGTGCGTCCTTCTGCGGAAACCTTGATAAAACGGTGCCCTTCTCTAAAACGTATTAGGATGTTCAGTTATAAGGCCAGAACACATTATAAGGACGAGGCATTATTGTTGATTGAATAATAACTGTAACATGCACATAAATACATAAAGATATAGTGTGTGCTTCTAAGAATTGTATACTTGTTGAAGAAACATGGAGACTAAATAACTAATCTTAATCAATAGAATGTAGGCATGTTATCAAAAGTCTGAAAAGTGATCAATGTGGGTTTAGATGGTATATTTTTACTGAAAACGGGGGTGGAAAGGCACACTTGAAAGAGTCAGGCATTTCAGGTTGCCAAATCACAGCATGCACATAGTTGTGAAAAATAAGGTGAACGTGACTCATTAGAGGCCCGTTACATGAAGTATTATTACAGAGATGTCTAAAATTCTAACATAAATCTTTCACATTAAAATTATGTGGGGAAATTGAAAGTATGGAGAGCAACTGTGTAGTTAAGAAGCATATGCCTCTGCAGTTGAGTATAGATAAGCAGCCTATCCATTTCAATTTTGGATGACCTAGTGAGCAAAGAAAATCAGGAAAGGTTCACTTATGGGCATTAAAGGTAAGAATTAGCACTGAAACATAGTAATATTTATGGGAGATGTAATATTTCTCACATTTTGAAGGAGGTTCAGTGCTCTTCCTATGAGCCATTAAATAACACCGCTAAAGAGCACTATAACCTACATTGCCATCATTACCAAATTAAGGCTGTACCCTTAAGTCAGTCAGCATTAGGAGGGAGCCATGTTAAGTCAGTAATAAACTATAAAAGTGCTAGGGGCCCCGTGCACGCAATTCAAACTCCCATGGGGTCCCTTAGCTTGGCCTGTGCCCTCGTGCAATCTGGGACTCTTTGGGGGATGTTGGAGTGCTGGTTTAGGTCTGACATCTCCTGAAGGATGTAGCAGTGCGCAACACAGCAGGCAGCCGGGGAGGAGCCCGAGCTGGAGCCAGGTGCCGCGCTGGTCCCGCTCGTCCCAGCCCCACTGCACCTGTCACCCCTGCTCTGTAGCACTATCGCATAGGAGCCTGTCCGCCCCAGCTGCACTCTCCTGCCTTGAGCTCGGCTTCTGGCTGAGTGACGCTCCCACTGTGGGAGCACACTGACCACCAGGGGCAGCTTCTGCATTGAGCTTCTGCGCCCTGGTGGCGAGTGAGCATCATAGTGACCGGGCATAAGGGCTGCTTAGGCTTTTATATGTACACTAGAGGCCCATTGCATGAAGAGATTCGTGCAATAAGTCTTCCTTCCCTTGGCTGCCAGCAGTGGTTTTCCTCTGGCGCCCGGGACCCAAGCCTTCACTCCAGCCAGAGTCTGCCTTCTTCGTCCACGCTGCAGAGTCCGGAGTCTGCAGTCTTGTCTTCACTGCGGCTCTCTGCTCCTGTAGATCCATTCGCCCCCCCCCCCAACCTCCTTCTCATAGCAGGCATCCTGCCCCGCCATGCCTCCCCATGTCTTGAGCAGATGGGTGGCCGCCACCTTTGGGCTTCTAATTTGCATACACACTCTAATTGGCTGTACTCATAGTGGGGGTATGGTCAATATACATGTTTGTCTATTATTAGGTAAGATATGTGTGTGTGTGTGTGACTAATTTGGCATGTCCTGTGCCAATAAAATGATACCTTGTCAGTATTAGAATACTAATGGTCTGGTGCCCGGATTCATACACATTGAAAGGAAATTAACTAGAGGAACTATTTTAATACCGCTATTTGCCCTTTATAATAGGAAATCAACCAAATTCACAATTGACAGTGACAGATTGAAACACACACGTGCGATGGGCGCCAGCGAGAGCTTTATAGGTATCACGCATGCACGAGTCAACTTAGCCTTATGTATATTGGGAGAACAAACTTGCTTATTAGACCTGCTTTCTGATTTAGCTAAACTTTTCCCAGCCCAGTAAAGCACCCTGACGTCTCTTTCAGGTAATTGTCAGCTACACATCAGTAAATAATAACACAACACAGGTTATTAATATAGGTCATGCAGGGAGAACAAAGGGTAAAATGTTTAACTGCAGCAGTGTTGGACTATATTCTGTGCCGTGAGAAACCCTGAAGTCATTTTCATGTTCCACCATTTCTTATTTTTTTCAGTCAGGTCAAGTTTCTAATCTTTCTTTATCTCCGTTTTCTGGCTAACAAAGAGAAAACAGGATTCCACCGAGCTTCCTATCTACCTATCCCAGGATTTCTGTGAGGGCCAAATGAGATGAGCCACTGGAGAAGGCTTCACAGACATTTGGTTAGTGTAAAATGTTTCCACCTGGCTATAAAGCAAGTGGTGTTCCAGGGCTGAAGGAACTGCTAGGAGGCTAGTCACTAGGAAGAGGAAGCTGGTCATTGCTATTTGATGTCATCACCCAAATGGAGAGTTAGCCTATTAGCCGTGTGTGTGTGTGTGTGTGTGTGTGTGTGTGTGTGTGTTTCTGTGTGTATATATACAAATACACACATATATATATATATATATATATATTTCCAGTTTGCGTCATATGTACTGGCCGTCAGTCGATGGTCACAGGGATATACCGTAAGTCATTTAGCCACACACACAAACACATGCATACATATATACACATGTATCCAAGTGCACATCGAGAGCATGTGGCTTTTCCGCAGTCCAAAATGTAGGTACGTGAGAAAGTTGATTTTGAAATTAAATGGACATAACTTGGCTCAATGTTGTGGGCTTCTGGGAGCAATTGAGTGTTGTAACCGCAGTGCTAGTAATTCCATACTTGCATAGCAAAGGAATTATTAGTTCTTAGGTGACAGTGCATGGAGCAGTGAATGTAACAGGAATATTAAGGAACTTTTAGTAATGTTGACAAGAGATTGTGAGAAAGAGTGCAAAGTAGAGAAGGGGAAAGTTGACAGGTGCTAGTCAAGCTGTAGGTAGGCACTGATAGATATGTATGTGGACGTCATGGAAATTGCTTGCACTTTGTTCAGAAGTGGGCAGGTTTCCCCCACTGATGGTAGTTTAAGAAATTAAGGAAGATGTACAGGGAGGACAAGATGTCAGAGGACAATACATTGCAGAGTAACATTTTACAGCGCATACAACCATGAGCCTAAATGGAGTCTTAAGAGTAAATTTAAACATTGTCATGCAAAGAGGAAATAAAGGTGTGTTTTGAATTGTTATTTTCCCTTAAAACATTGCTCTCCATTGAAATATCCTCATGTCAGTGTTTTTCCTTTTCAGGTCCGCTGTCACATGGGAGAGAGAATTATGCAAGTGCTCCTTGCAAAGAGCCGATCCCTTCCAGAAGAAATTACCATATGTCTCCTAGAGATGATGATTGCATGACTAGCTATAGGTAAATGAAAACAAAACAGAAGGTCACCTAATGTACACCAGATACTGTTTGTTGTTGAGGTGAAATCCATCCATCATCACACTAAATATTTACCAATGACCAAGTAAGTCGCATGTAGTGTATTCAGACTCTTATGCCACCACCACATCTGTGCATGTCCAAAACATCTTTACTGCCCCTACATAAAAGCTCTGCAGGTAAAGCAGTCACGACCATTCTCTTCCCCGATCCAGCTGCTGTCACACATCTACCAGTATTCTGTCTGTGTTGATGCGCCTGTTTTCCACAGATCATAGTATCAGAATGGAAGAGGACAGGACCTTTTGTGCCTGGCTTGTTTCTGTTAGCATCAATGTTACCAAGGGTCATCCATGTGGCAGTCATCAGTTCATCGCCACTTTTATGGCTGATTAAATGTCCCATTGCAGCTCTAGTGCACACAGCTCCTTTCCCTCTTCATCTGTTGGGGTCGTTGCCACCACAGGACTGCTGTGAGCATTCTTGGACTGCTATTTCAGTAGAAGTTTCCAGTTACTTTTGGGAGCATAACTTAGAGTGGAAATTCAGAATCATATTGTAATTCTGTGATACACGTTTGTTGAAGGAATTTTTATTATTTTCCACAGCATCGGCACCTTGTCACCTTTCTGTTCTTTGTGCACAGGATTTCCCATTGTTCGAAATCCCCAACAGCCCCTGATATTTTCCTCTTCACACATTGGAGCCTACTTAGGAATGAAGTGGTATCTCATTTTGATTTTGATTGGCATTTCCCTGATGAACCATTGTGTTGATCATCTTCTCATGAGCTTGTTAGCTGTTTGTGTGTCTTCTTTGCAGAAATGCCTCTTGAAGCCTTCTGTCCCTTAGCATTTCCCTATTTTTGTAGTCAGAGTGTGTACACATTCTGTATCTTAGAAGGTGATTTCAAAATACTTCTGCTTTATTTCCTTAAGTTATTCTAGCAGAGAGGATCCAGGTTCCCGAGTCAGCAAGCATTATGGCCCACCATCTAGGGAGGGTGCAGACCATGACCATGGCCTTGCAGGTTCTCGAGATGAGTACTCCCATAGAAGACACGGGTATTTAAAAGCGTTCCCTCTTTTATCCAGTATCACACTGCTTTTGCTCACTTGGACAGAGTTAATACCGTGTTTTTTACCACAGTGATCATGGTGGCTGTGGCAGCAGTCCTGGTAGAGATCATCCTGAATGTGCAACTGGAGGCTCTTATGGACGTTTATATGAGAGCTATGGTAAGTGACTAGATGACCTGTGTGTAAGTGACAGGATTGCATTTACTCGGCCGCCTTGTGTTACTCTAATTGTACTCCCATTTGCCAAAGGGAGTACTATATGCAGTATGGTTTTTGTATTATGGTGGATATCTTGTAATCTTTTCTTAGTAGCTCATTTGGAACAGTACATGCTTTCCAGGGTGAGGGTTGGCAATCATTTATTTTCCTTATTAAAGAAACAAAGTTCAACATTGTCTTTTTTGTTGTTCCTCACTGAGGATGTTTTTTGCACTGACCTTGGGAGAGTGGGATGGAGGGAGTGGGGGTGAGAGAGGTCTCCATCAATGCGAGAGATACATTGATTGGTTTCCTCAGGAACAATCCTTAACCAGGTCCAGGAAGGGGCCCTGCAACCCAGGGGCATGCCCTTGACCTGGAATCAAACCCGGGATCCTGCAGGGCCAAGGCTGGTACTCCTCCCACTTGTGCATACCAGTCAGGGGGTATTTTAACATCTTTTCATCAGAAGGAGCAGTTGACAGCGTGAAGCATAGGAACAATACAATGGTTAGAATTTCAGCCTGTTTTCAGGAAAATCCGCATTCATATTTATGCATAATCAATTATTTAAATTAAAGCATTATTCTTCAGCTGTATTTTAAATAAAGGTAAGCCTCCTTGCCTACCTCAGCGTTATTGGTATCTTTTTTTCAGCACAGGTAGATAAAGGTGTAGGTTTTCCAAATGTTTAAGACTTTACGATGGTCATGTCATACTGATGTAAACTTATTCCTAAAGAGGTTCAAGTAATCTTATTTTCTCACTGACTTGACAGGAGGCTCAGGTGGAGCGCACCCAGCACGAAGGCCCCTTCTGACTTATGGTGGAAGCAGCTGCTGTGACAGTTATTATAGCCACAGACGGGGCATTTATGATGGGGGGCATGACAACTATTGCAACAGAAGATGGGATCCCTCTGTAAGGGGTCCCAAGCATGGTGCTGGCAGAGAACATGATTCACCATCTATAAAAGTGTGAATTATGCAGGATATTGGGTTCAATTATTCTGGCTCACATGAATGCTTCTCTGTCTGTCTGTCTCCATTCATCTCTCTAAAGAATCAATATTGAAACCCACCATATTAAAACAAATAAAACAAAAGAAAACACAATGCACCCTAAACAGGGTGTCCTGCACTTGACACTACTTTTCTGGAGACCACAACTGAGAAATCCAGCAAAATTCTTCATTCGAATCTGAAGTTTTCCATCAATATATTCAAAAGGCATAGAACCAAGGCAATAATCAAGCTCGTTATTGGGCTCCTACTGGAGGAGTTAGTGGGGAGGCCCCTGTGACAGATGAAGTAGACACCGAAATTAAAAATGATGCTAAGGTATAGATGACATTTAATTTGTAAAGAAATTGTCTTCTGTTATTTAAGAATGACTAAAAGCAAATGGTGAGTTTGGGGAAGAAGCAAAAATGGTAGGTCCCTTTATGAAGTTTCTGCATAGGATGCAAAGTTTGAATTATTCAGGGTTATTTCATAAGTGTTGATTTACATTGCAATATACGTTAACTGTTTAATATGAAGGTCTGCATTGTTAAAAATTTCAGAATAAAGTTTTCCACCAAATGGGATTTCTTGTCAGATTTTACTACACACAGAAGTGTGTACAGATGGTGAGTTGCTATCTTGGCTCTAATTTTCTCAGTGTGCCTTCACTGTAAGTGCATAAAGTCTTTGAGCTGAACTGCATACAAAATGAAGCAGTGTGCTACTTCTTCATGGCATGCTGCCCTGTTTTCCAGTTAGGCAGGGTAAACAAATTACTTACTCTCTAGGGAAAACCTAAATGGAAAAATGGATTGAGGAATCTCCAACAAGGCTGCAACACAATTGTTCACCTCCTTCCTGTGGTATTTTGTATGTTCTCAACCTTTAAAGGAACAGGGTAAGTAGGAAGAAAAATTACATACGGAATGATATAAATGTTTGAAGAAATCCAAATGTAAGCATCATTTTGCTTATTGAAATGACACCAGCACCTCTCTGACGTGGGAATAAGATTGAAACAGAAATTGTCAATTAAAGCGAACCTGTTATCTTTCCTGACTATACCTTTGAATGAAATGAACAAAAGTGCCCCTAGATAGTGATATGTATTTTACTGTCGTTGACATTAAATGTACCACAAAGGGTATGCTCTCCCAAACATCGGGTTGCCTTGAAGCCTCAGTATTTTTATCAGTGAATGTAAAGAAAACATCACAGATGGGAAAGGTTTTATAAAAACTCACCTCTTGGCCTGTTGAGTGTTTAGTTACCAACAAGCCTTCCAACTTGACTTTTAAGAATTACCACAAAAATGTGTGGTTTCTTAAAATTATTTTTATTAGAATAGTGTATGTGAAATTCAATGAACATTTTGTAATCTGGAACCTCTGTTGTTTAAGGGCTTTAAAGTTTAGCCTGTCAGGTTCGGGGGACAATGGGGGAACAAGCCCCGGTGGGTTTGACTCAGTGAGCCCTTTTCCATTGCCACCTGGTATGCTGCTGGATTGGTGAAACGCTTAATAAAGCCACTTGGACGTCGCATTTACTCAGCTGAATTTTACCAAAGGAGGTTTGAATTGATAACGTATTTTGGTGCAGAGAAATACACGGAGGCAAACTATACAAAACTTCCCAGCAAAAACGAGATCACAGTATATACAATCCTATGGGGAAGTGGACGAGAAAGGAAGATTAACTGAGAAGGAGGAAAAGCATAAAAATCCTGACCATGACAAAGGGCTCCTCCTTGAATTTCTTAAATGATTATTGTGGGTATCAGAATCCTAAGCTATTTACCTACTTTCAGATATATTTATTGTTTTCAGAGAGGAAGAAAGAGTTAGGTCCATCAATGGTGAGAGAGAATCATTGATTGGTTGCTTCCTACAAGACATCTACTGGGCTTGGAGCCCACAACCCAGGCATGTCTGGGACTGGGAACTGAACCCTGACCTCCTGGTTCACAGGTTGAAACTCAACCCCTAAGCCAAGCAGGCCAGACTTTGGCTCTTCTTTATCCAGTCTTCCCTTTGACATCCGTGTCCCCCAGCTGTCCTAAATCCAACCTGCCTGACTGCTGTGCAGATTGGTGGACTCTGGGGGACATTCCACAGTAAACTACCGACTCTGTGCGCCTCACTCTCCCTGCTTGCTTTCTGATGGCCTGGAGACCCCCATCCATAGGGCCTTCATGTACAGGATCCCTGTGCACCAGCAGTCATCACCTACCCAGGGCCCTCGTTTGCCCATCTTCACAGATGATGTCTCTATGTAAAGATGCACATTCTAAGCCTCATTGCCTTGGTACTGTACCTTTTTGAATATTCTGGTGGAAAAGTCCAGATTCTAGGGACGGATTTTGCTGGATGTCTCCGTTGTGGTCTCCAGAACAAATCAAGTGTCAAGGGCAGGACACCCTGTTGAGAGACAACATGCAGCAATGAGTTTTCTTTTGTCTTGTTTTAATAGGGTGGGTTTTACAACTGATTCTTTAGAGCGAGATGAATGGAGACAGACAGACAGTCAGACAAACAGAGAAGCATTCATGAGAGCCAGAAATATTAATGGTTGCCTGGGGACAGAACCTGCCACCTGGACATGTGCCCTGACCAGGAATCAAACGCCTGACCTTTGTGATGCACAGGACAATGCCTAGACACACTGGCCAGGGTGCACTGCCGTTCACTTTACTTCCTTAACTTGCATCTGGTGGCTAATGATCACTATTAATGCTAATATCAGTGGGCAATTCCTGAACAGGACATGCTGACAAGTGCTTTACATAAGTTAACCCCACAGGTGAATCTCACCACAACATAATGGGACACGGTCTGCATGTGTGGTGAGGAACCAACTCTCAGATCATGAGATGTTTAGCCCATGCCCTTCCTCCCCCAGTGCGTACCCGTTTTTATACTTTTCCTCAAATTCCAGAAGTTCTGATTCCCATTATGAACACTGTTCCCTGTCAAGCGGGGATGGGATCACAAGATGGAAGTCGGGGGGAGAGACAGAGAGAGGTAGAGAGAGAGAGAGAGAAGCAATTTCTGAACCTTGTTCTCTGATCCTCTTTCTTGGGGTTTGGGGGGCTTACCATCTGTTTTAGATATTTCAGCATTTTCTCTCCCCACTAGAAATAGCAGAGTTTGCCTAGCCAGTGTAGACTTATGAATGAAGAGGACATAGGTCAATTCTCAGTTGGGACAGGGCCCCAAGTTAGGCCTTGATCCCCAGGGGTAGGGAGAGACATAGAGGAGACAGCCAACCAATGATTATGTCTCATTATCGAGGTTTCTATCTCTCTCTCCCTCTCCCTTCCTGTCTGAAATTAGTAAGAAAGGTACTTAAGAAATGGAAAAATGTGCTCCCAAGGTGATGGGCCCAAATTAGAAGAGAGGGAGGAAGAAGAAAAGAAAGGCAATAAAAAGAGAATCAAAGGGTAGTTGCGGTGTGTGGCAAGTAGGAAGCCGCTGACACCCAGCAGAGAGCAGCAAGCACATGAGTGGCTGGCAGTGCATGGGAGGCAGTAGACGGAGAAAAAGCAGGACCGACTCCCTCACATTCAGGGAGACTAGATGCACAAATGGAGCCCTGCCCCTGGGCCTGGGTGCGTGGCCTTTTTCCCAGGTGTTCCTCTGGCAGGCCACTCAGTGAGGAAATGAGATAGACCAGAATGCAGGGGCATGTGGGCACTGAGCATGCTCCTCGATGGGCAGCTGGCTGGCTGTTGACTATGGGATCCAATTACACAGTATGGCATCTCCCTTTCACATGGATGTAGTGCCCCTCAGGGTGGCCCTCCATACCTCCAACTCCCCAGTGTGAACTTCCCGTGTCCACCTAAGATCTCTCCGGGAACTGGCTTGGGGTGTTCAATGCTTCAGACACAAAACCCAGGGCCTGCCACTGGCTCAGAGTAGGTTTACCACCTCCTTGATTGATGGGAAGGAGGGTCATGTGGGGAGAGTCCTCTCACATTATGACCTAGCTTCCACAAAGGGTTTCCTATTCTTAGTGCGGGACAAGGATACTAAGCAAAGGTTTACGCCAGCTTAGTATTTTGCGAAAGGAATGTAAATGTGTTTACTGGTCACATGTATTTGAATTCAAGCAGAGGCAGGATCCAGGGGGATGACAGGCATGGATTTGTGAGTTCAGGCCTCTGACTAGCTGGCAGGGGATGTCCCTTTCAGTACTGGGGGTCTGACTTGTACACAGGGAAGCGCTACCACGGAGCGGCCAAAGACCAGTGATGGAGGCTCCCAGTGGGGAGTGATGTTTGAGTCCAGTGCCTGGAGCAGTTACCTGTGATGGCCCGTGAGAAGTTGTACTTCAGCGGTGCTCATAAGAGGCCACTTGTTCCAGTCCGTGTGGAGGCACCTTTAGTGGGCCGACCCACTGAACAGTCACAGAGGTAAGTGAGGAGGTACCGGTGCCCCAGAAGAACCACCAAACCAGAAAGGATAAATGGTGACGTCGTCTCCTGGGACCAACCTCACCAGCCTAGTGCCTGGGCATCATGGTGCTCATAACCTCTTATTTGACCAATAACTGCAGAGGGGAGAATCAGGTTAACATGTCACAGAGGACACCGGATGGTTCACCTTCGGTTCCCTTTATTACTGACATTTATTCACAACCATCCAAGCAAAGGTGTTCGCCACATCTACCTCCCAAGCCTCTTCCCTCCCCCTAGAGATTCAGGTGCATATTTCTAACTCCTTAGGGCCCATCTCCCCAAATATACCATCGGCCCTCCTATCCGCATTTCCCCCCACCGCTGAGTAGGTGTCTGAAACTGGCTGCTGGGTTCCTTTAAGATACACTTATGTCTGGGCTTCAGTGTACAAGTGCCCAGCGTAAAGCCTAAGAGATGTGCAGCCAGCTAGACAGACATGTAACAGGGTCACAGAATGGGGTTTGGGTTATAGAAGGTTCTACAGTCACAGTGAGGACAGCTGTAAGCACAGAACCAGAACATGCCGGGCCGCCCCAACTCCTGCAGCCTATGCTTCAGCACAGCATGCACCTGGGCAAGTCGGCCCAGGTGGATGGTGCTGCTCCTTTCCTCGTAACTCTCCAGGGGGGCAGGATACAGCACACAATTCAGCTTGCTCAGCCCCGTGGTGTGGCGGAGCAGGTCCTCCAGAACGGTCATGGAAATGGCGTTTTCACAGAAGCTTAGGGTCATGAGCTGAGAGCAGTGGCTCAGGGCAGGCAGGAGGTCCATGAACTGGGGGTCCATGATCCCACACTCATCCAAGTCCAGGTGCTGCAGGGTCTGGGAGGCTCGCTCTAACAAAAACCGGAGGGGCCCAGAACTGAGGTTGGTCAGGTTGAGCCTCCTGAAATTCAGGACTTTCAGCTGGCTGATGTTCAGGTGCTGGGAGAGATGTCTCAAGTCACTTTCTAAAAGCAGGCAGTTAGCGATGGACAGAGTCTCCAAGGGGGTCTTCAGGCAGCTGGGGAGACACAGAGCAGTCAGGTGAGGGGGGTGGACCTGGGGGGCAGAGGGAGGTGAGCATGAGCCAGGCCTTAGGGTAAAGAGGCCCATGTCACCAAAGCCTAAAGTTTCCCAGATGATGATCAAACCCAGGATGTGGCGCAGTGAAAAGGCTCATTCACATCGGTGCAAATTCGAGTGGAATCCTTTCTCCATCGCTTATGTGCTCTGCGAGGGATTCCACTGGAGGAAACTCACACCTCCATTTGCTCATCTGTCACCTGGAGCACATCACCCCACCCAACCCCAAACACACTGGTGTTGTGAGCATGAAAGATGGGAGGTAAAGATGGGAAATCTCAGAAAGGAGCCTGGCCCAATGTCTCAAGCAGGAGGCAACCAGTGCATTTTAGTTTTGGAGACAAGACACGAAATGCCTTCACCTCGGGCTCCCTCCAACCACAGCCTGGATGCCTGTCACCCTCATCATCTAGCCCAATGAGGCTACTGGCAGACATGCAGAGAGGGCTTACTCTGGCACATTCCGGCAACATCCAGCGGGGACTGCCACCCTGCGGGATTTTAGATCACTGCATGGTCTACAAACCACCTATCCCTTTTCATGATTCCTCCCTCCAGAATCCTGCACTGACCAGGCATTCCCTTAGCGGGAGCCTTTGGCAAGCCTTGGCAGACAGGTGATTCAAGGCATCTGTGGAATGAAAGCCTGCCATCACCAAATCGCCAAGTGTGGACCTTAACCCCTGAAACCTCGCCTCTGATGGGTGTTCCCCTCCTCACTGCCATCCTAACTTGGTTCCACTGCATCATCTTCCCTTAGACACCACTTAGAAGGATTCCCAAGCTACCATCACTGGCCCAAAGCCCCATTACTTTGATTCCTAGCAGGGAGTCTCTTTAGTAGCTTGTGTCCTAGTTCATACACCCTAGCTTTGTCCTGGGGGGGTGGGTGCTACTTGACAACATGCAAGGGAACAGAGCAGTGAACAAGACACTGACTGTGTGGACCCTCTAGTGACTCAGGCTCTCTAGCACTGCTGACGACCGGCACATAGGAGGTCCCGTCCCTGTGGACTGAAATGAGAAGGGGCTCGCTCCTGTCTGCAGGGAAACCTCTCCACCCCTCACCTGAGGATCTTGTCCAGGCGTCCTTTGATGAAGGAGACATCGTCCAAATAGAGCTCCTGGAGGCGGGGCAGGCTGAGGAACTGAGAGGTGAACAGGCTCACACACTTCTCCTCCTGCTCCAAGGTGGTGTGAGAAGATGTAAAGACGTGGGAGAGGAGGAACCGACACAGATTGCCCATCTGGCCCAGGTAAGGAGAGAACTTCCTCAGAGTGGACAGCTTCCAGGTACAATTTACCTTCAAATCCTGGACACAGTCGAGCTGCACCATATCCAGGATGCTAATGTTTTCCTTCGACATGGCACAGACCTTCAGCTTCTTACAGCAAAGGTGCAGCACACCTCTCCTCTCCCTGACTTTCTTAATAAGGTGACTGAGGGACTCATCAAGGACATCTTTCTTGAGGCAAAGGTCCACTAACACCTCCACGGGGGCCAAGGGTGGATGTAGCCTCGCCCTTAAGCTATCCATTCGCCAACTCTTCCTCATGGGCAGCGGGGCCTCCAGCAGTGAGCACACATCAGCTCTGGTTCCAGCCCACACGATCCAGAACCCCTGATGGGCTCCCTTCTGTAAATTCAACATTTTCAGTTTCCATCTCCTGCCGAGAAAATAGGAGGTAGACGGAGGTGCATTAAGATAACAGGGAATAGGACCATGGCCATGTGTCTGGGAATCCAGGCACCCGGGCCAGACACCTGACGGGACTTTCACTCCACACCCCAGCAATCAGCTACTCCTTGCCCTACTGGGACCCTTCGTGGCGCCCATCTCTGGTACCTTTAGGTGCCACCAGGAAGGGCGGGCTCATGTCCCTTTGGTCACCCTCTGCATCTCCATCAGTCCTATATATGGGAAGCTGTTTCCAGAATGACCCCAGCAGTGGCTCCAAGCCTCCCTGAGCACTCCCTTTGGCCCTGCACACTCCAGGATCCCAGATGTATCTTCTCAGATCCCCAGGACCCAACCAGGTTACCGAATCCCTCTCACCTGGGTCGAGTCTCCTGGGCAAGCAGGGCATCGAGGCCATCGAGCACAGCCTGCAAGATATCGGGGTAAGGCTGCTGATGGTACATCAGGGCCCCCAGAGGGAGGCAGGGGAAGGGCCAAGCCTGCACCATGGCCTTCAGCACTTTGCTGTGCTTCCCGGCCAAGGCCTCTATGAACAGAGGTGGGAAGAGCTCCCTAGGCAGCCACTCCACCGCAGCGATGACCGAGGCTTCATCCCTCAGCAGGCTCTCACATGCCACTTCCAGGAGTCTGCGTGGAGCCAGGCGGTTCATCCTGATTAAGCTGCTCTGAAAGAGATCCGGGGAGAGAGCAGGGAGCAAGGCATCTTGTCAGGCTGAGCATGAGCAGCCCTGGTCCCTCTCCCTTCAGAGGAATCTGCTGAGGGCCACAGGCACCTCTCTGGCAACAAATGGATAGTGCCCAATTTGATGTCACACACACAGCCTGGCCACTAAAACATCCAACAAGGATTTTGCCAAGTTGGCCTACAATCGGTTCCTGAGGGATATTCTACTTTCAGATAGCAGGGAAACCTGCCCTTAAACCTCTATGAAAGGCATACATCAAAACAGAAACCAAAACGTGTTGGAGTAAGGCTTACCTGCATCTAGAGGCAAAGGCAAAGTCTGCTCATTTGTAAGGAAAGAAAGGGCAATTCTCTGTGGGGCCTTGGCCTGCAGGTCCTTGGGGACCAGCTTAGGCTCCTGACTCACTCAGACCTGGGCAGTGACTCTCATGCTCTAGCCTCTGGTCCCTCCTCAACCTCCTTAGAAGCAATTATTCCCCATCTGGACACACCTTCCTTTTGAGGTCCTAGCTGAAATGGCAACTTCCTACTGAAAGCAAAACCTCGTACTGATACTTCAGGCAGTCAACCTGATTGGGTTTTGCACTCTGCACACCTCCAACTGAATGGTAGGTCCATTCTTGAAGGGAAAAGAAAATGAAACCAATCTGGAAGCAGGCTTGATGGGGTTTTGATACCACATCAAAACCCAATGTTCCTGTTAACACACCTTTAGACAGACAGCGTATCTTCTCAAGAGAAAAAGGAATACAATGCAACGGTATTGAGAAGCAAATAGTCCCTGGCACTTGATGTTATCTCAATGGCAAATCCGTGCCCATTCAAAGAGGAATGGAGGTACAGATGGTCTTCCAGATTTTGAGGATCAAGCCTTCCCCAAAGGAGGTAGGGCCAAAATCACATTTAGAGATTGATCAGGAGAAGGGAGGGGCTGCAAGTGTGCAATGGGACCAAGGGAATTAATTATCCAACACAAGGTGCACACTTGGGAAACTCAAAGACTCTGACTGGGTAAACTGGAGAACTTAAAGGGCTGGTGGTGAAGAAGGAAATGGGTGGATCCCTTAAACCCAAGCTGATGGGGAGTACAGGCAGGAGGTTCACTCACCCTCCCTCTGTGGAGGTAAAGGGCATTTCCTCCAGAAGAACCAGATGAGCTCAGCAAACTGCCTTGAGAAAATTAAATGTAAAAATGAGGGCTGTGCAGAGGCCTGAGGAGAGGTGTTTCAGTGGAACCTGGGACGTGACTTATCCAATTCTGAAAGCCACTGAGGGGCGAGAGTTTGGGATCTTTGGCATCTTGGAGGCACGGAGCAAAATAAATGTGGGCCAAAAGACCTACGTATCCCTGTCAAGGAGCTGCTCCCAGAGGGCATTATCTTCAGCTAAGGCCTCCTCTTTCCCATCCCAACCTTCCACAG
Source organism: Corynorhinus townsendii (assembly GCA_026230045.1). NCBI lineage: Eukaryota > Metazoa > Chordata > Mammalia > Chiroptera > Vespertilionidae > Corynorhinus > Corynorhinus townsendii. The sequence goes on from JAPDVU010000016.1 coordinate 2,843,917, forward strand.
GCAGCAGATTAGTCCCAGGCAATTTCCGGGGGCCTGGCCCCTGAACATGACTGCTGGAGTCTGTATGGATAACGAATGTTTCCTCCGCCCCAGGGAACAACCCATGTAATTTGGCTTCAAAAGGCTCCTTCTGGGCCCAGGCCTAAAACCCTCACTCAGATTGTGAGGGAAGAGTGTCCTCTCTCAGGATTCAGTACAGTGCACAGATACACCTTCCCCTTCGAAGATCTGAAGCCGTACTAGTATTGGGCATGTAAAGAACTGCCATATTTTGGGATATCCCCATGCTACCCTGAGTCACACATTGGATCTTTTGAAATTGAGAGAGAAAGACACGGAGAGATTGACAGATTACCACAGTGGTGCTGACCAGAAACCTCAAGACTGGTCAATTAGATTTCTGGAAGAGGTTCAAACTGTAATGAGGGCAGGCTTTGAAGCTAGACTCCTATCATGGGTTTTAACATGAGAGGTGCCACCTGGGCGCTTAACACCATCATTACATGCACCAGGCCCAAACCGGAAAATTGTAGGAGCCCAAGCTCAGGCAGCTTCTATGAGATCCCAGTGTCCAGGAGATACAAGGAGGCAGGAGGGACCGCTTAGAATGACCTCGAAACAAAGTCTGAGCCGAACATGCCTTCTTCCTGACCAAGAAACACTCCTCTTTCCACCCCCATGCAGAGCCTGCTTTCCCAGGGCATGGACTGTGGCACTGGAGGCAGGAGCTCACCTGCATCAAGTGCTGTCCTTCCTGCCCAGTACTGGACAGGCCCTGCCGACTCCCAGCACCCACACACGAATTTGGGGGGTATTTTTACCTCATCCTGGTCACCTGCCACCTGCCCTCACCATGGTCCTCACTGATGTACAGGCCGCAGTAGCCTCTGAGCATGAGTGGGTCCATCCTGCCTCCATACCTTCTCCAGTCACAGAATTCCTACTGGGTACCAAAAGCATCTGCCATTTGCACCTTTTGTCTTTGGCAGGGGGTGGGGGTGTCCTTAGAATGTGCTCCCAAGACTGGGAGTCCACTTTACGCATCCCTGGCATGTCAGCCAACCTCTCATGAGCCTGATGCTAGGGCCACCCAATGATGACAGAAATCAGTTTTCTTCCCCAATTCATCTGAGCTGTGGTGGAGAAGGTGACACGCTACAATGTGCAGAAGGAAAAACAACATCCCAGCTGCTTTCCTGGATCCAGAGTGGCACGGAGGAGGCTGGAGGATGCCCTTCCTGGGTTCCAGAGCAAGCCCTGCCTCTGTGGGCCTTCAGAGGCCCTGGGGACCAGTCCCCACCCATGGGCTTCCCCACATTCAGCTCTCTTAACCCAGCCTTTGAGCAGACATGCTTCCAGCCGGCTTCTTTCCCTCTGAAGTCAGACCTCCTCTTACCCTGACATATATTGTCCTCTGTGCCTTTTGGAAACTCCAAAGTCGCTGCCACACTTCTTGCCCTGCTTGTGCCCAACAAGACCTGGTTTCACTTCAGACCCAATGACATCTAGACCTAAACAACAGACGGGGCCTCTTTCTTCCTCCATTTATTGCCAAGGGCGGTGCTTCTGGAGGCACAGTGGAGGTGGGTGAGGAGGACCACTCACTCCAGGCTGGAGGGACTGGGCACAGAAAGGCCCAGAGAATCCCATGAGGAACCTTAGAATGACGGACAGGAGGGAAAGGCAGCAGAGCAGGGGCCGGTCTTCCTGACTCTGACAGAGCAGTATCCCTTAAATAGTGGAGAAGTGTCTACTGGATTACCCAGTGGGCAAAGGGGTTGGGGTGCAGGGATGGCATTTTGGGTCAGGACTTAGAAGCTGGGAGTGCCCTTTGTTTTCCCTGGCCTAGATGAGGTGCCAGTGAATTTCCCAGACCCCCACCCCAAAGGCACGGTCATGCCAATGCAGAGTGCAGGGCAAGGGGGCAGAGTGGCAAGCACCGATCCTGGACACAGAGATGAGGAGAGGTCTTGAGGGAAGGAGACGGCCCAACCATGCCATTCAGGCCTGCAGAGGGATGTCCTGCTGACGTTTGCACTTCTGCCTCATCAGACGGTAAGAATTGTGCTTCTGACCAGAGAAGGAGAGAATGGAGTGTGCTACTGCATCCCCGGAATCCACTGACCCTAAGTCTCCAACTCCAAGCCAGAGGAAGCCCATTGTGGCAGCGAGCAAAACCAGATGCTCTAGGCTGCACAGCCCGTTCCACTGCAGTGGGTTCCCCTGGAGGGGTGCCATAAGCCTCAGGGTCACAGAAGGACTGGCTCCATGCTGGACAGGAAAACCCGCTTTGCCCTGTGTGGAGGGCTGGCAGGAGGCACTGGCACAGATTGGACATGTTCTCAAGGATATCCCGGGTCAGCTGATCCTCATCTGCCAAAGCCAGCCCCCTCTCCTCTCTCTTCAATCCTTGATTTACTTAAAAACATTCACTGAGTGCCTAAGGTGCATCCACTGCTACTCTGGGTAATCGGCAGGGACACCTCATGAGAATTACATGGTCTCCTTCCAATCATCTCTGAGGCATGAAGCCTCACACTATTGGGTAGACAAACAAAATAAAACAAGTGAGCTGAAAAACGAGTAAATCACAGACCGGTCTTGCTTTGCATGGTAGAGCTGCGTGCAGAGAATGGCTCCTCCAGCTAATACCATGCCAGCAATCTTAATAACCATCGCAAAAGTTACTTTTCAATGCCATTATCAATTTCTGTCACAACATTGAAAGCTCTGTTATCAGTACACCATACATGTAAGTAAATACCGTAGTAAAACCACTACTTAGCACCCTGTGATTTTCAATGTTTGCGGATGAAAAACTGAAAAGAGCCTTTGGAAGAGATTTTCAAGGGCACTTTAACATGGCGTGGGGTTCTTCTGATGGTACAACTTTCCACACAGAGTGAGAATCTTTTCCATGCCCTGGTGAACTGTCACACTGCTTTCTAAGTTTGGATTACCTCCCAGGGTCCCATCCTTCCAGCCGCCTACATGGGGACCTGTGTCTGGGGGAGTTCCTTTAGTGTGAAGCTCTCTGCCCTCATGGCTTCCTCGGGAACCTCTCCATCCTTTTTTTGGTCACAACCATGTTCCTCATTTACACTTCTCTGAGAGCTGGCCATTGTGAACTTGAAACTGGATTCTGAGTCACTGTCGTTAGTAAAAGCAATCCCTCATGTTTGGCAGAATTTAAGATCTTATCGAAGCATCTCACAATCATAGTCCCATTGCTTCTCTCTCTAGACATGAGACCTTGGCAGGGGCCTTTAATTGACTTTATTGTCCATGTGCGGTAACTGGGGCTTGATGGAGTGGGTCACCTGCACTCAAATCTCGGAGTGGGTCCTGGGTCGGTGAGGGTCCATAGCTATCACCTGTGCCAGCCTGATGAGGTGTGCCTAGAGAAGTCACTGGGAATGGGAACATGCCACTCAATGGGTGGCAGCGCTGGACAAGATCAGGGTCATGGGCAGAGAGCGGGAGTCTCCATTTAGGCGACAACCGCCCACCACGATCCAGGTGCTCGGCAGGTCTGTGCTCAGCCATGGTGTGTGGAACCAGCCAGGTCTTCCAGGAGGATGGGGAGGGGATGGTGGGATATCCCCAGGGAGAACCGGGAATGATGTGCAAGCTCGCAAATGCAATGACTGGTGCCAACCTCAAGATCTAGGAAGCAGATGTACTTGGAGGTCCCTCCCACGTCTGAGGGAGAAGGTAAGAAAGGGGTGGGGAGCCCATCCCAGCCCTGGGGCCACAGGAGGCATAGCTCCAGGGCATCTCCCCCTTGCCCTGTGCTCTGCTCTGCCCCTCCTCCTCACCCTCTGCACAGGTGATCATACTAAGGAGGGCACCTTCTGGCAGCACGGGGCTGACCCTGCTCTCTGCCCCAAACTCCTCTGGAGTCACGGCCTTGACCTCTCCTCTCAGGGTCCTGGGCCCAATATGTCGTGTCACAGCCATGGTCAGTGTGGCTGAGACACAGGTGACACGAGGGCTTACGACTAGGTGGCCTTAGTCCAGCAACATCTGTGTGCAGCCTGATACTCCCAGTGCATGAGGGCCTGGACTATCCGGCCCCCTCCTCCAACTCCAAGGCCTCCCTGACCTCCTTGGGCTGTAGCCAGAGGACAAGTTGTGCACTATTGTTACCTTGTTTCAAGAAGCATGCCTTACCCACAGTGGTGCAAGCTCAGGGGAAGAGAGACCAAAACCTACTTCACACCAAACACCAGTCAAGTTAGTCTGTGGGCTCTCATGCCAGCCTGGCTCTGAGCAGAGCTGCTGAACATGGGGACCCTAACACACTACAGCTCCTTGTCTCTCGCTCGCTCTCCACTGCCTCACGAAAAGGCAGCCGAACAAATGATTTCTTGGGGGAACGACCTGACAATACAAGGGCTGCTCCTGTTTCTGCTCCCTCAGGAGGGCCTGAGGATGCAGATCCCACCTATCTCCCGATGATGAGAATGGGAGAGGTGCAGGGCTTCTCCAGACACCCAAGGCGGCTCCCATAACCAGCTCACCTGAAGATGGCCTCCTTCCACACTGGCTCAGCTCAGAATCGCCTCAGGCCCCCCAGCACTTGGTTGGTCTGGTGTCCCATGGTCTCAGTCACCTGCGTCCACCCAGGTGTGAGAGTAAGAACCAAATGCTCCCAAACAAGGAAACGGCATGTTAACGCAGGTATACAGGAAGCCCTGAGCTCCTGTGAAAATCTTTGAGAACCCTGAGGAGGAAACTGAAAACTGGAGACATGCCCTGGCTGCTTGGGCATCGTCCTGCCCATGGAAAGGCACATGGTCAGGGCGCGTACTGGAGTCAACGGTATTTCTCTCCTCTCTGTCTCACCCCCGCCCCGTGAAATCAATGAAAAGAAAAGAAATCAAGATCAGTTGAGCAGAAGGCGACTGGCAGGACGGAGGTGAGGGAGAGGATGTGAGTGAGGAGGGGAAAGGAGAGCATGTGGATGTGGTGAGTGAGCCAGGGTCAGTTAAATCCGGCAGGAGTAGCAGGAGCTGGCAGAACAGGCTGTCCTGGACAGGGAGCACCTACCACCACTGGGGACACTTCCCGGGCTGCAGCTCTTAGGCACGGAGCCCACGCCATCTTGAAGGGGAGAGCGGTCTCTTCTAGGAACTCAGCCACACCACTGCACAGACAGGCTTTGGACACTGCCCACGACCCAGCAGCCACTCCAGACAAAATCCTGCTGCCCCACCCGCAGCCCTGCAGACCCTAAGACCTCCTCCTCCAGAGGTGCACGGCTCCCGCAGCAGTGTGACCTCCCCCCTCCCCAGAAGCAGACCCCCAGACACCACAGTCACACTCTTCCAGAGCGCAGGCCCCCTGAGCCCACCGCTCCACAGGCTGCTCCTGGGCACCGCTGTGAGACCCCTCTGGGCACGCTCTTCTCCAAACAAGGGCACAGGGCCCTGGCGGTAGAAACTCTGAATTCCCACTTCCTGCACACCTGCCCACAGACACCTCGGTCACCCGGTCTCAGCGCCAGGACCCCTCAGAGTGCGTCAGTGTGCCTCTCTGGCAAACTCACTGCGAGTGCCCCTGTGAGCCGCCACTGGGCGCATGTGTACCCAACCAGGGACACAGCAGTAAACTATGAGCCTTGCCACTCCACAGCTGCAGAACTCTGAACAACACAGTGGCACTTTTCCAGCATGCAGGCCTCCTGAGCCCACCGCTGCACAGGCAGCTCCCGAGTGCTACTGTGGGCCCCCGCTGGGTGCACTCTTAGGCAAAGAAGGGAACACAGGCCCCGCAGTAGAAATTCTGAACTCCCTCTTCCTGGATACCTGCCCACAGGAGCCTTGGTCACGCGGTCTCAGCGCCAGAGGCCCTCAGAGTAAATTACATGACATTGAAAAAAAGAGATAGAGGAAGACATGAACAGAAGGAAAAACATACTGTGTTCATGGATTGGTGGAAGCGACATCATTAACATGTCTATACTACTCAAAGCTATCTATAGAGTCAATGCACTCCCCATTAAAATACCAACAGCATATTTCACAGACCTAGCACAAATTCTCCAAAAACTGATCCAGAATAAGTGAAAGATCCCAAATTGTGTCAGCAATCCTGAGAAAGAAGAACAAAGTAGGAGGGATCTTAATACCAGATATCAAGCTGTGTTACAAAGCCACTATTCTCAATAATGTCTGGTTCTGGTACAAGAACAGATATAGAGTCACATGGAAGAAAATAGAAAAGCCAGAAATCGACCTGAACAACTATGCTCAATTAATATTTGACAAAGGAGGTAAGAACACAATATGGAGTCAACACAGTGTCTTCAATAAACGGTGCTGGGAAATTTGGTCAGATGCATGCACAAATATGAAATTTGACCACCAACTTACACCATATACAAAAATATACTCCAAATGAGTAAAGGATTTAAACCTAAGACAGGAAAGCATGAAAATATTAGAGGAATCCACAGGCAGCACAATCCCAGATATATGCCAAAGCAATATCTTCACTGATCCAGCTCAGAGGGCAATGGAAAGTAAACAGAAAACAAACGGATCTACATCAAAATAAGAAACCATAAACAAAACAACAAGAAAGCCCACTGCATGGGAGAACATATTTGCGAATATGATCTCTGATAAGGTTTAATCGCCAACATTTATAGAGAACACATACACTGAACAAAGATAGATAAACAACCCAGTCACAAATGGGCAACGGAACTTAATACTTTTTAAAAGAAGGCATAAGGAAGGCCAAGAGACATATGAAAGCACACTCAAAGTCACTAACAATCCGGGAGATGCAAATCAAAATGGCACTGTGGTACCATCACACAGCAGTCAGAATGGTAATTACCAACATAGCAACAAAGGACAAGAGCTGGTGAGGATGCAGAGAAAAAGAAACCGTTGTGCACTGCTGGTGGGAATGCAGACGGGTGCAGCCACTGTGGAGAAAGGTATGGCATTTCCTCAAAAGATTAAAAATGGGGTTCCCATTTGACCCTGTGATTCCACTTCTGGAAATATATCCCAAGAACCTAGAAACACCCATCAGAAAGAGTGTCCGCACCCCTATGTTCATAGCAGCACAACTCACCACAGCTAAGAATTAGAAACAGCCTAAGTGCCCATGAGCAGATGAGTGGATTAAAAACTGTGGTGCATCTGCACACTGGAACACTATGCTGCTGTAGAAAGGAAGGGGCTCTTACCCTTTGCAACAGCATGGATGGGGCTGAAGAGCATTATGCTGAGCAAGCTCAGTCAGTCAGAGAAAGATAAATATCACATGGACTCCCTCATTTGTGGGTTATAATGAACAACATAACCTGATGAACAAACATAGACCTAGAGACACAGAAGCATCCATCAGGTGCTCAAACCTCAGCGGGAAGGTAAGGGAAGGTGGGGGTGAGGGGCAAATTTCAACCATGGGATTTGTAAGCCTGCGTATGAGCCTAACCAATGGACACAGTCACCAGGGGGCGAGGGGGAGGGCATGATTGAGGGCTGGGGGGAGACGGGGCAGTAAGAACAATATGTAATTCCTTAAAAAGTAATAAATAAAAGAATCCTTCAACCATATCATCAGGTGAGCGCGCGCACACACAGACACACACACACACCCCTGGAGACACGACACTGTCCTCTCAGTGGGCATCACCTCTTATCTCCGAACCTGACCACCACTTTCTCACCGGCTGAACCAGAGGACACTGTTGGCCACAGGCCTTGGGCTCTGTCAAAAGCGACCTTTCCCAAGTGGACACTGCCCACCGTCCAGCAGCCACATTTCTGGCCCTTCTGTGTCCCCCACGCCCTGGAGCAGGGCTGGGCTGGCCTGAGAGCCCACAGACTTGAGGAGCCAGAGGAGCAGATCCCGGGGGTGCGTGTGTGGGTTGTCTGGGGGCCACCCCTTGTCAAGTGCAAAGGCGGCCAGCTGAGATCAAAGAATAAACGCCAGTGCCAGAGTTCCATGAATTGTTGCATGCCACTCTCCTCAGTGAGCGCCACATTGGCGCAGCACAGGCCTGGCCTCAGTGGATGAGCCAGGTTTTGCCCTCAGGCCTTCGCTCCAACCCAGGTGGGACCTTGTTTTCAGAGGGAAAATGCCAGCGGGGGAGGGGCTGTGGGTTACCAGGGACTAGAGCAAGTTCTCCCCCATGGAGGAAGCAAGTTCACCCCTGAGAAAGCAAGGACAAGAGTGGGACCTTACCTTTTCCACAGGCCGCGCTCCTCACCACCTGGTCTCGGGCAAATCACAGCCAGCGGCTGGAGGGAAGGAAGCTGTGGCCACCTGGCAACCTACCTGGAGGTGTGCCCTGTGTTCTTATGGGGAAACCTCGTGAGATCCCCAGATCAGGAGTGCCTGTGGCCTGCCCAGAGGCTGCAAGGGGTGGGGACCTGTGGGTGGCTGTGTGGGGGACCGGTGCTTTCTATATGAGGGTGGGGAGGGTGGGGAGGGTAGGCTCGGATGTGGAGGGAGAAGCAGGAGGCCCCGACCCCCAGCTTCCCTCCCACTCGCCACCCCTGGTCTGTGCTTCCCTGGACCCTTTCCCTAGGCCCCTTTCCCTCTAAGGTTTGGGGTGCCATGCATCCCCGGGTCCCTGAGGGAGGCTCAGGCCCCTTTCCCACCCCCACCCAGCCCTCTGTCTAGAAAAGAGCTCCCTGCCCCCAGCTGGTCCACTGTCCCTACTGTCTGGACGGGCCATTTTTGTAACCCGCTGGGCAGAGGAGAGCCGTCCACATGCAATTCCAGTGTCTGTCTCCACAGGTGCTCTCCTCATCTTCCCTGGGGTTTGGGTTAACAGAGCTCTGTCAGGAGCCCCAAATCCGGCCTTTGCCCTGTGCCCCTCCGCCAAGCCTTCTTCTCCCCAACAAATCCCTTTGGGCAAAGTGGCACCTGGGCCTGAAAACAGAAAGAGGGGCCAGGAGGCTCCTGAGGAGGGAGAGGGCCAACAAAGCTGAGGAGAGGTGGGGAGGCCCCAGCCGCAGCCTGGTGCACAGCCTCTGGCAGAGCTGCCCCTCAGCTTAACCTTAACCTGGGCTCTCCTCTGGGGTGGCACCCTCCGTGTGACAGGTTGTGGTGCCTGCTTTCCCATAGTCTCTTCAGGAGACAAACCTCAGGAGAGGGAGGAGAGGGAGAGGCAAAGCGCAAAGTGGAGGCCCAGGCCCTGTCCTTCAAGCTGGCCTGAGGCATCTCCTCGGGGTCTTTAGAAATCAGCCTCTGACAGGGGGGAAGGGCATGTAGGAAGAACAGAGCCACAGTTGTCTAATCATTACTCACCTAACTATGAATAAGAGGCGCTGGGGCACTGGAGGATGAACCAGGCTGTACTAAAAACATGAGCTGCCTCCATGGGTCCACTCCTCAGAAAAGAATTGCATTTGGGGAACAGACCAAGGGCAGGACACGCTTTGACCCACAGGGGCTAGCCGGGAGGTCTTTCTTAGGATGGCTGACCATCCTCTGGTCCCAGGAAGGAGCTGAGCCATTACTAAGGTCATAGAAGATTAGCCATCGTGTTGTAGGAGTTTGGGCTCCTGCAGGCCAGATGGCAGGCCCTCCCCTCCCCTTTCCATGTTACTCTTGTGGCTGGCAGCTACAGGTAGCTAGCTATCTTCTCCCCAGGGGCTCAGAGAGGAATTTCGAGGGTGAGCGACTAAGGACCCCATTATTGACCACGTTGTTGGAAAGAACGCTCACGTGTGCTTCAATCCTGTCTCTGCTTATTTTATCCCAAGTAGTGACAGGCGGCCTCAGACACATTGAGTCCCTTTCCCTTCCTCACTCAGGCCTGGGAAATACTCTGAGACTTTTCCTGAGAGGGATAGTGGCAGTGGGCACTGTGTCCCTGTCATGCAGGTGGCCCTGCATCTCTTTCCCATAGGCTATGGGGAGGTCGTGGGGCTGAGAGTAACAGGCAGGGTGGTAAGGCTGCCTTGTTCTGTGACCCTACCCTGCCATCCCTATGTTCAGATGTTCCCCCTGCCTATGAACTACCAGAGTTTTAGGTTTCCAGCTACATTGGTGAACGGATGAGGACAAATGAGGCCATTGCTCTCATCCCCAGTGGATCTGGGATTGTCAGCTAAGGCAGAGCAGATAAAAATCAACACCAAAAACCTCAATTATTTCACCTAGGAACTAGAGGTTCAGCCTACCCTCCCTCCTCTCTTCTAGATGCATTTGCATGTATTTATCCTACCGTGGCGCTACTGCGATGCTCAGAGCTACACACAGTCTCTCCTCACAAGGTGTAGGATGAAAATAACACACACACACACACACACACACACACACACACACACACACACATCCGAAGCAGACAATACCTCTGTCTACACATGACTCTTTGTAACTACTTCTGTCAAGAAACACAGGTGCTGCTGTGGAAAGGTACAGAGGCAGGCAGATTCCTGCCTGAGGCCTGAGCAAGGAGGGGCTATTGGGGGGCTTGTAAGGATCCTGTTCTGGGCGTGAGGACAGATTGCACAGACTGGCTCAGAATAAAGTGCTGGGCCAATCTGAGAACACAGGAGGGACTGGGGCACAGGGGAGGGTGATAAGAGTGACAGCGAGGGCAGCGGATGCAGCAGTGGAAGGTGATTTTCTAGCCAGACACAGTCCAGGACATTTTGAACTTTCATGCTCTCAATGTTGTTTCTTTCAGGTGAAGACACTGAGATGAGAAAGATTAAGCGAGGATCCAAGCAGGGTGGGCTAATCAAGAAGGAATTTGGGGCTGACTTGTGCTTCCTTGACACCCCCTATACTATAGGCTCCTGATTCAGCAACAGGCACCTGCAATGTCCTCTGGACGCCCAGTCCTCTGCAGGATTACCCGGTGGGATAGGTCTGGGAGAGCACTCAGGGTGGCCCGTGTGCATTGCCTAGGGTGTGTGTTCTCATTTGGGTGCGCCGCGCCTTTTGAAAATGCTGCCCTGTGGTCAGAGGATCCCTGCTTGCTTACTTCCTGCTTCCCTGTGTGCAGGGACATTTATGTCTCTGGGGCTGGAGTGCTCTCTGAATGGCTCTCTCCTCTCATCATGGACATGAGGAACCTACGCCAGTTTGGTGGTCACTGGAAAAACAAGAGTACCACAAGGGACACCACATATTCAACTTGGCTGTCCCCGCAGTCTAGTCAGCAAGGTCCTTTACTAGGGCCTTGCTTCTGCAGGCTCCTTGCTGAAACCCTGGTAACTGAGGGAAGCCTTGAGGAATTGGTGGCGTAAGGAAGAGAGAGGAGCGCAGAGGAGACCTTCCCTTAGGCTCACTGTCTCAATCAGTATTTCACGGGGAATGAGCTGAGGGAGAGCTGGAGGGCCAAAACCTGTGCTCTGCTCGGAGTTGACCTCCCCCAAGGCCCAACCAAGCTTGGCACAGTGTCCTTTCCATTTTGATGAAATGTTTCCCAATTGGCTCCTTTGCCCCACCCGTCAAAAGATAGCATGGGGGTTTGTCTGGTGAGGCAACTTCCTCCTAACTGCATCCACCTGACAGGACTAGACAAGAGCATGAAGAGATTAATCCACCCACAGGCATCATGAATGTTGAGTCTAGTGTGGAACTTCTGAACAAACTTGGGCTTGTGCTTCTGGAGTCTTGTGTACCCAGCTCTTCTCCCTTCAGTATTTTCCCAAACGCAGAGTGTAGCCATCAGCCCACACTTCACACTTCTCCCTCCTTGTCCCTCCTGGAGCAGTGCCACACAGGGTCTTGGGGAGGCCTCTCCTCTCTCAGGTGGAGTCACATTCTGATCACCTGTCCTTCATTTCTGTAATGCCAGGTAAGAGCTGGGCCTGGTGCCTCCTCAGACCTCAAGGAAGGAAAGGGCAGGAAGCTGAGAGGTATCACCTCACTGGATGTCACCGAGGCTCCACATCAAAGCCTCTTCCTGCCTGGGATGGGAGGGAAGGAATCTCTTAACAAAAGGACCCTGTGGGGACCAGTGTGGGAATTCACAAGTGACTTCGTAAAATGTCTTTGATTATAGAAGGAGAATGTCCACTTTGGTTGATGATGGTAAGGCATATTTTAATGGGAAGCACTCGTGAGGGCTGCAACAGCTACACTGTGAGCAAGGCTGGGTTACCACTGGATATTTCTAGATCTTTGCCTTGCTTTTTGCAGGCTCCAAGCCGTGGTAACAGCCTCTCAGATTTCTATTACTATGAAAAGTATTTTAAGAAAAGGACAGCCAGGTCATTTTAAAGGACGCTAAAAGTCAGTTTGGGGTAGTTCCCCTGTGTCAGGGACACCTCAGTGAGGTACTGTGCAAAACATTCTGAGAACAGCCCCTCAGAGCCTTTCGTGTGTGTGTGTGTGTGTTGGTGCCTGTGCAGGACTCTAAGGCTGGTTCCACAGCCTGAGGGATGAGCGCCCAGAGATACCCAGGTGGTAATCCCCGGGACCTGGGAATGTTACCTAACAGGGCAAAAGGGAGTTTGCAGATGGGAGGAAGGCTTTGACACAGGGACGGTCATTGTTAATTATATGCCTTGGCTTCAGGGCCCACAGGACAGGAAGGGAGCACAATTTAAACATGATTTCTGGGTGAGTCTCTAAGCCAGTTTCCAGAGAAGATTAGCGTTTGAATTGGTGGACTCCTAAAAGGACATCACCCTCCCTATGTGCACAGCATCAATGCACTGAGAGCCTGCCTAGGACAAAAGGAGGAACTCACCCCTTTATTCCTGAATCACTGGAGGGCTGGGACATCACATCTCATCTCATAGGCCTCTGTCCTCACACTGCATCTTACACCATCAGCTCCTCTGGTTCTCAGGTCCTCAGACTCAGGCCAAATTAGACCAACAGCTTTCCTGGGCCACAGCTTGCAGATCGTGGGGTTCTCAGTCTTTGTAATCACACCAGCCAAGTCCTCATAATCCCCAGCTGCTCCGGAGAACCCTGTCTAACCAAAGGCAATGGATTACCGGGTGTGAGCAGGCAGATTTGAGCACAGAAGGGGAGCAGGAGGTGGGACCACAGAGCAGAGACTGGAGTCATGTAGCTAAAGCCATGGAATGCTGGTGGCCTAGCAACTACAGGAGCCAGGAAACAGACTCTGCCTGGAATCTCTAGAAGGATCCAGCCCCTCTCTCACCTTGACTTCTGCTATTCCAAGCCCCTGTGGCTTCTCAGTCCCACAGAGTCCTTTCTTTTTGCAACACCCTTTCTCCCCACAATTCAGCAAGTCACTCTGTCTCACATGGCCCCGTGTTTCTCAGCCAACCTTCCTATTTGGGATGGTTAGAGATGATGTGGCCTCAGGCTTGAGGCAAGAGCTGCCTCACAAGCAACACCCTTGCGCCCAGTCTTTGGTGGGACATGCTAATGATCCCTGAGATGAGCATTTGGGTCACCTGGTGTGGCAGGAGACACATCCCAGTCCAGAGGAAGTTCACAGACAAAGAGGAAAAAGGGCAGGAGCAAGGGGGCATTCCTCAGGTGGAGAACACTTAGGTTATGTTCTAAATACAACGATGAAAGGAGATTTCATTTGGGGTGGTGTACAAAATACAAGATATAGATGATATATTTTAGAATTTCACCTGAAAGCTAGTTAAAGGTATTTACAATGTCATACCCATGAATTCAAGAAAAGCAAAAAGATTGCCAAGCAGTGAGTCTAAAATGTTTAAAAAGTTAAACAACTAATGAAAGATATCAGTAAGAAACTATATGTGTGAAACACAGTAATTTCCAAATTGTAGAAATATGTCACTTGAAACTGATTTGATAATGTTCACGAATTATCACAGTCATAAAAATTAATGGGATAAGTAATGTGACAAACAATGCTAATCACCTTAGGGAAAGGGCATAAACTTCAGCCTAAATTTATTCTAGGATACCATTTTTAATATCTGTGTCCTCGTCAAGAGTTTTCTGCAGAAGTCATTTTTATTGATCTTATGTTACAATTTTCCACTTTGGTGCCAAGAAGTATATATAGGTTTAAAGTGTTGATTCATGCATATTGAACTATTAAGATTACATATGCTTATTGAATGTTAATAATAACGTTCTTTCATCCCAAAAGGAAATTTGGGCATGTGGAAAACGCCACAATAAAGTAAAAGGTATAGGGGCCTAAACCAAGATGGTGGCCCAGCTAAACACCAGTACTCCTCACCTCCCACAAGCACATCCCTATGATATATACAACACAGCACAGCCATCATTCAGAGCTGCTGAAATCTGGCTGAATGGAAGTCCTGCAACTAGAGAAGTAAAGAAGAAAAACATGAGGTTGGGTAGGAGGCCAAAAGTGCAGAACTGACAGGCCCCACACCTACATGCGCTGTGATTTTTCAATCAGGAGGTATATCTCACCTCCCATGAGAAGAAAGGGTTCCAGGCCCCACTAGAAACCCCCAGCCCTGGGTACCACAGCTGAGAAGCCAAGTCCCTGGACTATTGTACTGTGAAAAGCGGTGGGGATGGAGGATGAGTGACATGGAGGCTGCTGGTGTAGCTTTCGAGATCCTGGGCCAGTCAAGGAGGAACTGGATAGGCTGGCATTGGGGCAGGAACTTGGGTAGGCTTTTTCCCCAATGAGGGCTCTCACAGGGGTCATTGATCCTGTGCTAGGACCTCCCTCTTCACAGAGCTGCTAGCAGTCATACCTGAGTTTTCACCAGTTCAGTGTGGCTCCTACATTTTCCTCTACCTCGGAGGTGTCCTGAGACACCACCCCACTAATTGGCAGCTCCAGCCAAGCTGTTTATGCAGCTTTTCCATGTGAATGGCTGCCCTGGCTCAGGCTTCAGACGTTTCTAAAACGCCTCAAACAACAGCAGCTCTGGACAGCGTGCCCCACAAATGTTAGTAACAGCCCAAGTCCAGCACCAGCAGCAATATGCCCTGCTTCATGGCTGGCTCTCTCCTGGGCATTTCCAAGCCCAATACAAATAGCAGCCACCTGCAGACAGCTTCCTAGCTCCTGCCTAGTGACCCCAGGAAGTGGCTGACTTTGCACCTCCTGGGAGGCCCCGGAGCCAGGGCACACGCTGGACAGCTGCAAAGCATACCAGGTCACAACTCAACACGCCCACAAGTGACGCACTCCAGGGGCAGACTCAGTGAGCACAAAAGCCCACAGAAGCAAGTCCAGCTCCACAGGAGTGTCTCATGCACAGCACCTCTCCCACTGTGGTTGCAGCAGGTCCTCACCGTTTATTTGTTTGGAGGTTAAATCCACCCCCTAATGCCAACAGAAATCAAGTCTCAACTACAACAAGACCGAGCACACAGTATACACAGGTACACCTGGAGGTACACAGGTAGAAAAGTACAGCTCAGGTAACTGGGGCAGCTGAGCCACTGGGCTTACAGAACAGGAAGGACACAAGGACATGCCATCTGTTCAGGAGACACAGAAAATCTACCTAATGCACAGAAACAAACCAGGGAAGCAGCCAAGATGCAGAGACAAAGGAATGAAATGCAAGCAAGCCACCTACTGCATACAGAGTTCAAAGCAATGATTATAAGGTTGTTCAAGGATCTTAATGAGAGTGTTAAGGATGTAGTGAAAGAAGATTCCTAGTGAGAATGCCAACGAGGTGAAAGAACTATAAAGAAGCTTGCCAGGTGCTGCTGCCTCCGTCTTGTTGGGGCAGGGAAATGTAATGGCATTGAGCAGAATCCCTCACAAGGGGCTCTGGAAGCAGCCTCTCCTGCATTTCAGCCTGCCTGGCAAGAGGCAGTGCTGCAGAAGAGGAGACACCAGGCCTCAGAAGGCCTTTGGGTGTGGTTCCCTTCTTTCAGGGTGTTGCCTTGGAGGAGGAGGGAAGGGTGGCTGACTCCTGGTAACGAGTGTTTTAGGATGGCCAGGGCACAGGGGCAGTGTACACTACAGGAGGGCAGGGGCCTGATGTTAGCTCCTCCTGACCTTCAGTGGGCTCTCACCTCCCTGGGCCCGGGTAGTGAGTCGCATAGAGCTGCCACTGTCAGATGGAAGACAGGTGTCGTTTTCAAGATGGCTTCACTGCTCAGCACCAGCCAAGGGCCCTGTGCTGTGAATGTGAAAGCACATACGCAGAGCCACCCTCCCTGTGTGGGGCCGGCTTGCAAGGAAGTGAGCAGGAGTGTGGCGTTCCACACCAGGCAGGGTGATAAGGCCTGTATGTATAGAGGCCAGTGCACACTGCAGCACCCTGCGAGGGTTGCCCTGGAGAAAGGGAAAAGGTCAAACCGGTGTCAATAGGCCACCGCCTCCCTTGTACACAGCCAACCCCCGATGGACCCCAATGGGAACATTCTAGGGGAGAGGAAACCTCACCATGGCCAAGTTTGTTTTCACCTCAAGCTAGGGTGAAACGTGAAACCCACTCCCAAAGGAGACAAGCACTTGGACAGAACTTGCCCTTTGTTAACGTCGGGGACTGGCCTGCCTTTCTCCATTCCACTATCACACTCAGCTTTTGAGGAAGATTTTGGTGCCTGAGGAATAAGCAAAGGGTCCCATGGGGGTGGGGGTGCTGGTAAGGACTGCACCTGGTGTCTGGATCCACCCTTGATCCCGGTTCCTTAGAACTCAGGGTATGGGCACCATTCCACTCCTCTTTGGATGGCAGGGCTGCATATGCATCAGCCGCTGACTGGGACCTGTTTGTATAAATACTGACTGGGCAACCTACCCAGTTTGCTTCCATGTGTTGCCAAAGAAGAGAGAGAGTTTCTCACTGGCATGCTCAAAGAGACAGTGAGACTTAGACTTGGGCACCTTCCCAGCTTCAGAGGAGACACAGGTGTCTGTGGTGCATTAGGAAGGCACTGTTGGACCCAGGTGACCAACAAATACTCAGACTTATAGGTGACCTGCATGGGTGCCTGTGGGTGACGGGGACCTTCTTTTATTTAGGAAGCAGTTGTTTTGAACGAGACCTCCCTTTTTGTAAATATTCTCTTCTTATATCCCTCTGAAAACCCATTGTAGGAAGCTGAAGTAGAGAGAGGGAGATTAGATAAAACCGTGTGGACAGAAGAAAGGGTTTTCACCTTGCAGGGGAATGACCTGCTGATAGAAGCTCTGAGGCCCTTTCTCTGAGACTGGAGCCTACAGCTCCCCCCAGAGCCACAATCCTTCTTGCAGCTCGAGGCCTGCATCTTGGGCTCGGATATGCCATACCCTAGGATATATAACTGTCCAAGGCAGGTGCCTCTGTTTCCTTTAGCAGAGTACAAGGGGCGAAGATGGGGTGGAGGCATTGGGAAAGGGACTCAGCAAGCGAATTCTGCCCCTGGAGATCAGTGATTGGACAGGAGGAGGGGCACAGGACGAACGGATGCCCAGGCAGCCTCATAGGTGATTCTACCGTGATGGAGCTTAAATGCTCAGTTGGACATCACTCTAGGGGTCCCACATTGGAGAGGGTGCAGGCTGGGCTGAGGGACACACCCCGCCCCATGCACGTTTTTGGGCACCAGGCTTCTAGCATATCTATGTAAAGCAAACAAAGAAATAAAACTTCTAGAGCACTTTAAGAGACGGCTTAACAACGGGACAGTCACAGTAGGGGACTTGTCACCACCCTCTGACTTGACTGCATAGGGATTCCATATAAAAAATTAACAAGGAAACAGAGACTCTAAAGGACACAGTGGATCAGATTGATTTAATTGACATTTTAGAATATTTCACCCCAAAGTCGCAGAATATACATTTTTCTCAAGTGCACCTGGATCATTCCCCAAGATAGACCATGGTAGGTCACATAACAAGTCCCTACAAGTTCAAAAAGACTTAAATCATATCAAGCATCTTCTTAGCCACAGTGGAATGAAATGAGAAATCACTAGAGTAAAAAACCCAGAAACGCTTAAGCACCTGGAGTCTGAATAGCATGCTTTTAAACAATGAATTGGTTACCAATAAGATCAAGGGAAAATGAAAAATTTCTTGGAAAGGTATGAAAATGAACAAACAACAATGCAATATTTCTGGGAAACAGCAAAAGCAGTCCTGAGAGGGAAGTTCATAGCAATACAGGCCTATCTCAAAACAAACATACAAAAAACACCAAGAATAATCAGCAAATAAACTATTTACCCAATACAACTTAAGAATCAGAAAGAGAACAAGAAAAGCCCAGAGTCAGTGAAAGGAATGATATAATAAAGATTAGAGCAGAAATATCATAGAGACTGAAAAAAATACAAAAAAAAATGACACCAAGAGCTGAATATTTGAAAGGATAAACAAAATCAATAAACCATTAGCCAGACTAAACCAGAAACACAGAGAGAGGACTCACATAAATAAAATCAGAAATGAAAGTGGAGGAGTAACTGGCACCACATAAATACAAAGGATTGTAAGAAAATACTACGAACAACTATATGCCAACAAGCTGTGCAATGGGGCTGTATCTCTACCCAAGACACATGCCCCTGTTTCCTTTAGCAGGGAACAGGTGAAGGAGAGAGGGCAGGGGCAGAAGGGGGAATGCCCAGGGTTGGCACTCAGCAAGCGAATTCTGCCCCGGAGATTTGTGATTGGACAAGAAGAGGGGTACATGACCAAGGGGGTGCCCAGGAAGCCTCAGAGGCAAGGATAGTAAGTAGGTGGGCTTCCTTAGGAACATCCGGCTGCTGCTCCAGGGGCCAGGCTCATACAACCTGGCTGTGAGTGAGGGGTGGGGCTGTGCATGGTACCTGTCCCTGATTGGAGGAGACTTTTCAGAAGCCCACCCAGAGAGAGCAGGTGGGGCCTGGACAGGCACCTTCTGCACCACATGCTCACATCCCCAGTGCCTGCACATGAGCACACTCAGCACAGCCAGGTCCCCGATGCATGCATGGTGAGCAAGTGCCTTGCCTGGCCTCAGCAGGCTCTGCACCTGCCAGCTCCTTCATAGCACTGGTCTCAGGGCCAGGACGCAACTAGAGGAAAGCTGTGTTGGGAGACAGAGAGGCTCCTGGGGGCCGCGGGCTTCCTCTTAGTTCCTCTAGAGGACCTTCGGGTGAAGGGCGCCTGGGGCCAGAGAGTGCACCCTTGGGCCTTTGTACCAGGTAGGGCAGGAGCTGGAGAACAACAAGCTGGTGCCTGAGGGTGTGACCCAGGAGCTGAGGTTACAGGCAGGTGAGGAGGTTTGGCTAGATGTTGAGTGGGGGAGGGAGGAGGGATGTGTGGCTGCAGAGCAGTTTGTGCAGGGAGAGGAGCTTGGGGTGCAGCAGGGAACCCAGAGTGAAGATCAAGGGGAAGACAACGGGGAGGAGTTGCAGGAACAGGAGCAGTTAGTCCTGTGGCAGGAAGGCTTTCTGCAGGTGGTGTCAGGGCAGGGCATGTGGGCAGGAGAGGTTTTCCCAGATCTGCAGGTGGGGAAGGAGGAGGAGGTGGTGAGTGAAGAGCTGAGGCTGGAGGAACAGGTGCCTGGGGTCCTGCAAAGGCCCTATGGCCAGGAGCAGGGGTGGATGAGGGAACAATTGCAGGGGAGCAGTTTGTCTAGGAGGGTGAGGGGGAGTGTGCCATGGAGGCAATGGAGCAGGTGGGAGAGACGGAACCTCAGTCAGAGGCAGAGGCAAAGCCACAGAAGAGAAGCCAGTGCAGCAGAAGCAGGCCCAGTCAGGTCCCTGGGGCGAATGCACCTGGTCCCCGCTAGAGGTGCTCCAGGCCCTTCAGGTGGAGATGGAGCCTGTGAACCAGCAAGCCAGCAGGGTCATCTCTCGGCTCAGGCGCAGGACTCAGCAGAGGCTCAAGCCCTATTTTGAACAGAGCAGCCTAAATATCCGGCGCATCCCTGGGTTCTGGGCCACAGCTGTATCCCTTTTTTTGTAAAAATATATTTAAAATGTCTTTATCCATTAAGGTATTACATATGTGTCCTTAACCCCCATTACCTCCCAATGCTCTCAACTCATGCCCTCACGCCCCAGAGGGTGTCTGTGTCCTTTGCTTAGGCCTACACGCATGCATACAAATCCTTTGATTGATATCTCCTCCTTACCCCCACCCTCCTCTACCTTCTCTCTAAGGTTTGACAGTCTGATTGATGCTTCCCTGTCACTAGATCTGTTTTTGTTCATCAGTTTATGTTGTTCATTATATTACATAAATGAGTGGAATTATGTGGTATTTATCTTTCTCCAACTCGCTTATTTCACTGAGCATAATGGTCTCCAATTCCATCCAGGCTGTTAGAAATGGCAAGAACTCATTTTTCAGTGCTGCGTAGTAATCCATTGTGTTGATGTACCAAGGTTTTTTCATCTGCTCATCTGCAGGTTGGCAGTTAGGCTGTCTCTAAATCTTACCTATGGTGAATTGTGATGCTATGAACATAGGGGTCCATATATCCTTTCTGATTGGTGTTTCTAGTTTCTTGGGATATATTCCTAGAAGTGGGGTCACTGGGTAAAATGGGAGTTCCACTTTTTTATTTTTTAAGCATATTCCATACTGTTCTCCACAGTGGCTGCACCAGTCTGCATTCCCACCAGTAGGGCTCGAGGCTTCTGTTGTTTCTGCATCCACACGAGCACTTGTCGTTGTTGATTTATTGATGATAGCCATTCTGACAGGTGTGAGATGGGACCACATTGTTGTTTTGATTTGCATCTCTAGGGTGGTTGGTGACTTTGGCCATGTTTCCATATGTCTCCTGGCCTTCCTTGTGTCTTCTTTTGAAAAAGTGTCTATGCAGGTCCACTGCCCCTGTTTTTACTGGGTTATCTTCCTTTGTTAAGTGGTAGGAGTTCCCTGTAAAAGTGGGAGATTAAACCCTTATCAGTGATATCATTCGCAAATATGTTCTCCCATGCACTGGGCTTTCTTGGTGTTTTGTTGATAGTTTCTTTTGTTGTGCAAAAGATTTTTATTTAGATGTAGTCTCCTTTGTCTATTTTCTTTTTAGTTTCCACTGCTGTAGGAGCTGGATCAGTAAAGGTATTGCTTTGGCACATGTCTGCCTGCGGACTCCTCTAATGTATTTTTTTATGTTTTCCCATTTTATGTTTAAGTACTTTGTATCCATTTGGAGCTTATTTTTGTGTATGGTATACATTTTTTTTGCATGTCCCTGTCCAATTTTCCCAACACCGTTTATTGAGGAGACTGTCTTGACTCCATTGTATGTTCATGCCTCCTTTGTTGAGTATTAATTGAGCATAGTGGTTTCGGTCCTTTTCTGGTTCTGTATTCTAATCCATTGGTCAATATGTCTGTTCTCGTGGCAGTACCAGGCTGTTTTGAGAACAGTGGCTTTGTAACACAGCTTGGTATCTGGTATTGAGAGCCCATCGACCTTGTTCTTCTGCTGTATCCTTGAGTTTAAAGGCACGGGACCACTAGGTGCACGGGGTAGTGCAGGAGGAAGGAGTCAGCAGGGACAGTCTGGATGGAAAAGCTACACATTGGAGACAAACTCAGAGTAGTGAGCCCCAGTCTGGCTCAGGATCATGGTGACACCCTCTCTCTTTTATGGGCACCGCAGACTGATTCCTGTGAGTCCAGGGGCAGAGCTCCAACACAGATGCATGCATAGAACAGGGTCTGTTGCCCACAGATGGGACTTTGTTGCAAGGCATCTTCTGGGACCAACTAATGTTTCCCTAGAAGCCTTCTGTATGTCCGGCTCCTCAGTCAGAAGCAGCAATGAGTAATGTGTGGCCTGTCAAGCCCTCAGATTGCAACAATCTGCTGGGCATCGGGTCTGTCAGGAAACAGTGGCACTGTGCCGCTTTCTGCATTTTATGGAGAAGGAGTGGCCTTAGGGGAAGGAGAGGCCAGGCCAAGCTGCCCTTTCTAGCCACTCCATGTCCAGCTTCCAGGGTGCAGGCTCCTTGACCCAAAGCAGTTTCTCAACCACCAGGAGTTGTAGGCCATGATCAGCGTCCAAGATGAAAACCTGCTCGGCCACATGATCTATTTGAAGGTCAGGCCGCCCACTCCAAGGAGCAGTGGGAGGCAGGAGAGGAAATGGCCTGTCCCTGAAGACAGCTAAAGGCGGGTGCCCTCGGCTGCGACTTCACTCTCTGGACGCACTTTCCTTCTGCAGGTGAGGGAAGCCAGGCATCCTGGGGATCGCTGCACCCTTAGCCTGTACTTCAGCAGCAACCCCTACTTCCCCAACCATGTGATTGTGAACGAGTATCTCATCACCATCACAGGTAAGAGGAGGCTCCCTGCATGGGCCACAGCTGCTGATGGACAGAAGTTGGAAGGCGATGCCCCCGTGTCACATACCCCTCTGACGACACTCAACCCACTGAGCGACACTGGCTAGGGTGAAAATACTTTTCTTAATGACATAAACCTCTAACTACTTCACAATAAAGATATTAGGCCACAATAATGATGATGTGCCTAAGAGAAATGGTTAACGGCTTAGAGATGATAAACACTCAAATATATGAACTTGGGTGAATTTCAGGAACTTATCCGAATTCCAGGGTCAACTGCAATTATTTTTTTTTACATACTATTGCTTCAGAATGTAAATGAACTAAAGTTTTATTGTCTTTACAACTAAGAAATGACTAGAGTATACAGAAAATAGTTTAAACAAATATTTTTGGTAGATTTCT